>OX578139.1:77564773-77774773 GCA_951213105.1 Amaurobius ferox | reverse complement strand
CTATAAACATACCTGAAATATTTGCATCCGAAACATTGAATAGAAATTAAATTAAAATGAGAATAGTAATATTTTTGTGAAAATATTGAACGATACAAGTTTTTAAATATTATACATTTTTATTTGTTAGACTGTGCGGTAAATATTGATATTACAGCACAATATTAAGGAAATAACGGAAACTTCTTAGGGTACTTTAAATAGGGCGTTTTCTGGCATTTGCTGCAGCAAAAGTATCAATAGCATCTGTAAAATCTAACGTTTTAACAAGGTCGTTCGTTCTCAATGATAAGAATTGACAGGTGATTTAGTCTATTTTCAGTCATTACACTTCTTCGTTGTTTTGATTGGTTTTAATTTAGAGAATGACCTTTCCTCACTAGCGTTGGAGACATCGAGGTAGTATTAACTCGCTGGTGAGGATACTGAAGAAAAGAGAAAATATTAGTTTTTTCAATTATCTAAAGTTATCAAGTGGTAGCGAATGTAGTTCGAAATGAATTGATTGATCGATTGGATGGCTTCCTTTCTTTTCAGCCGAGTTAGTTCCGATCCGAACCCATCCGAACTTCCATGCTGGAACAGACGGCAAATTAGAAACATTTTTCTCCCCTTTCATAACCGTGACCGGAAGGGTTATTTTGATTTATTGAGGAATAGGCTTGGGCCTTGACCTTTTAATCACCCAACTTTTGATTGTTTTTGTCTCGCACTTCAGCTCGCGCGCGGAGCTTGGTTCCGAGTTCTGACCTCCAGAAACCCTTGTGTCTCTCTCTCCTCCTAGAATAATAGGCGTAGTCAGCACTGACCTGTTGCGAAAAACTTAACAATAGAGATTCTTTGATTGAGGTGATTTTTCAAAATGTGTAGCGAACACATTTTTTTTTAATCAAATACCTTAGTACAGTTTATTTTCAGAACGAATTATTTGTTTTTAAATAAGTGGTGTCCAATGAAGCATCATAAAACAACTTGGTGAGACAGGGCGACAATAACTTGGGGAGAAGCTAAGGACCAAAATTAGGAAATAAAATGTTTCTACTTTGTTTTATATTTTTTAGGGCATTTTAGTCCTTTGGCACTCGACCACTACTATTGAATACATCGTTACTGAGTACATCATTTGGAGTTGAAACTCTAGTAACTAACATAATAATGAATTCTGTGCACCGAAATTCTACCTTACCTCTCGTCAGACGAAATGTAACGTGACTAATTAAAGTAAAAGGGGAAAGAAAAAAGAAAGATCAATCATGCATAAGCATTGATTATGAAACACTTTCCAACTGAAATGCAATTTCTTTTAAAAATTTCTAAAATGTGATATATTCAGTGGTGATATCTTTTACATTATCACAGTACTACAGTCATTTATTATACTTAAATATTTAAAATTGTATCGAAATATAAATCATCTGATTCTCTATGAAAAATCAATGAATATTTCATTCATATAACTTGTATTCCAGACTCCAGAGCTAAATAATTTTGTGAGAAAAAAATTCAGCAATTCTTATGTAACTCGCCTTACAATCGCTTGAGATATTTGCATCCTGCATCCTGCAAGTTAAAATTAGGCTTCGTTGAAGAAATAATAAAAGTTTAGGGATCATTTAAAATCACAACTATTGTAATTGCATAGGCACGGAATTTAGATACACAGATACACAGATAATATGTATGTGTGTGTGTGTATTCAAAGTATTGGAATCGTGTCGAAGATCGGAACTCGAATTTTCGAAGGATCTACACGTTTTGGGACT
The DNA here is from genome assembly GCA_951213105.1 of Amaurobius ferox. Classification (NCBI taxonomy): domain Eukaryota; kingdom Metazoa; phylum Arthropoda; class Arachnida; order Araneae; family Amaurobiidae; genus Amaurobius; species Amaurobius ferox. Next base: position 77,773,010 of record OX578139.1, on the reverse strand, counting down.
TCTAGAACACGAAAAAACTATTTTTAGGAAGACGTCTGTGTGTGTAAGGATGTATCTGTGTATGTTTCTGTGTGTCTGTGAGGATATTACATCCACTCTAATTGAAAAACTAATGGACCGAATTTCATAAAATTTGGTAGGTATGTTTTTTGTGGGAAATCCTGATGTTCTTTAGATTATAGTACGATTCGTTATAAAAGAATCTGCCTTCTTTGTGAAATGGCCGGCAAAAATTGCCTTTATTCAATCTAGCTAAAAACTAATGGAACAAATTTAACAAAATTTGGTGTATAATATTTCATTAACTTACAAGTGATTTATATACTAAATTTAACAACATTTGGTATATAAATCATTTGTAAGTTATTCTAGTACGATTCGGGAAAAAGAAACGGGCTATTTTTGCGAAATGGCCCGCAAAAGTCGTTAAATATAAAAATAAAAGACTACGTGTGCTCAATTATATCAATTAATTTCCTATTTTATACGTGATTTTTGACAACAAAAAGAATAAGACTAACCTATTTTGTGACTAGCCGTTCTTGAGATATTCTATTTTTTTCGCGTTTTCGCTACGCCACCTTTGACAATAAGTCCAGCTATCAAATGAGAACCAAATTTAAGTTTAACTTGCAAATTCAATGTCATTTAAAATACTTATGGCTGTTATTTTGTGCAGATAAACTCAAATTATTATTGAAGAAATAAAGAGAACGTGAATATGACTCTGCAGGGAAAGACATGTGCTGCCCACATGAGAATTTTTAACAATATTACAACAATGATTTATAGAAGTGAACGGGGATTATTTGCAGGCCATTTCGAAAAAAAAATGTATGATCTATATTTAAAGATCCACCAAATTTTTGTAGAATGAAATGTTCAACAAATTTAAGCTGTGTACCAAATTTTAACTCTCTAGGACGTAGGAAAGTGCATTATAAATGCCATCAAATAAGTATACCATGAAGAGTTATATAAAAAAAATTGAAAAATTGTTATTTACCAAATTTACTTTAAGATGTGAAGCCTCACTCATATACAAAATGATTAAACTCTTGGAAAGATATTTATTATACAATATATCTCTTTTTTCTTTCTGGAAGATATCCTAAAAGTCAGAATTTAATTAAATTTGTTTTTTTCCCTATATTAAATAATTTTTATTTAAAAAACTACTTAACATATTTTACTGATTTTTTTTTATATATTTTGTGGGATAACTTGAATATTTTCTAAAATTTTCGAAGCAATTTGTGAATTTTAAATTTGCTTAAAAAATGTTTGAAAAATTAGGTCCCATAGGGTTCAATGTATTTCATTTTTTCAACCCGGGTTCAATACAAAACTAATTGGGTGATATTATTAATTATATTCCCATAGGTCCCACAGACCGTCTGAAAAATATACTAAAATTTCATTTTGATAAAGTCATTTTTACGGCAGTTATCGTGCTAAAGGACAGACAGACAGACAGACAGAATGAACAAAGTCATAAACACTTTTCAACTTTGTTGTAAAGTGTTAAAAACAGAAAGATTAACTCTCTCAGTTTATCTTTTATCTAACATTAAAATGTTAAAATTGAATATTTTTTCGTATAAAGTATTCATCGATACTTAAGAAAAGAACTGCAATTAATGGAAATAAGAAAAACTAGATACAAATGTGGAAAACGAGAAGTATGGATAGGAAAAACTCATTGGCGTACTGAGTACGTCAGTGAATTTGTACATGTAACAGAACGAAGTGCCGAAGGATTAAAACAAATGTTTGTGTGGATCCTTAAAATTTGTTTTTCAATTTTGCTAGCTTGAATTTCCCCCCAAACATCTGTTTTTCTATGATAGGCCCTGGACGGGCTAGATCGATTAGGGTTTAACATCCGAAGAATTAAAATATACATACCACGAAAGACAACCAGTACCTTGGACAGCATTTTCGGGCTCCTCTGCAGCAGATGAACGGGTTCCCCTTACTATCACCAGGGGGCGAAGCGTTAGTGGAGACAAGACCATTGTCTATCCAAATAATTTACGACCAACTAACTTTTATTTTAATTATATATTATTCAAAATAAGTGAATAAAATGTTTTCTGTGTAAATAAACGGAGCTGTTGACGTATTTTGGTTCCGACTGTTGTCTGTTTCCGTTCAAGCACCTGCGTATTGTTCAAGAGAGACCTATCTCTATCCGCGTTGACGATGGTCTATTGGAAAATGAACTGAAACAGAATGGTTCATATCTATAATTCGGGTTACAGAGCCTATCATAGTGTGTGTGTGTGTGTGTGTGGGGGGGGGGGGGACACCACTCAAGTGTGTGTGTGTGTGGGGGGGGCACTACTCAAGTGTGTGTGGGGGGTACCATTCAAGTGTGTGGGGGGGGGCACCACTCAAGTGTGTGTGAGGGGAGGCTCCGGAGGGGGCACGGATCTCCAATAATTTTTTGGGGGAGAAGACATGAAAAAATAACAAAATGAAGAAAATAAAGGGTAGGCTGATAAATGTGCATAAGGGACCAACAATTTGTATGGAGGGTCCAGTGGGCTGCAAGACTTATCTGATAGATGTGTCAACGAATTTAGTGGCATTTTCTTCTATCTCGTTTTATTTCCAAGTTCTTCCTAACTTTTTAAATTCTTCGTTAGGGGAGCTGCATTCGATCGGGTATGGACATTTTACTGTAGATAGACCTAACATGTACTTTCACGAACCTTTCCTGATAAAGTTATTGGAGTGCTTAAGGACTTTTCTAGGAACCCTGTTTTATACTATGCATGCAAGGAAAGTAATAGAGATTTCATAAATTCGAAGTCTTTTGAGATTCGAGGAAGAGGTAAATTTACATGTAGGAGGGAACTGATGAAAAAGTAAGATTAAGTAGTTATTTCCACATACGAGACGCTTTCAGAGTTTCAACCAGGAAGAAAAGTGGTTTTCTGCAGCCAAAAAAGAACGGTGGTGGGCGGTTTTGTGGCGCGGTTTGATTTATTGTGTTTTATTTATCGGAAGAGATTGGAAGATGGACAGCCTGAGGAATGGTGTCCGGGGCTAGAGGTGAGGATAGTTATGGCAAATGTTTACTCTAGTATATTTTAAATCATGTACGATCTAACAAGCTTTGGAAGCGTAATAAATTTCCGGATAGGTGTAAATTGCTGCTTTTGTTTCTTCAATTAACATGCATAGATGCAGTAATGAAGCCGGGCATTTTTATCAGGGGGGATGGGGTAAGTCCAGTACATTATTTCTTTACATAGCGGCAGTCATCTTAGATTTTCGAAGGTCACTTGACCCCCTCCCCCCTCCTTCACCACACTAGTTGCATGAAAGTATAAAAACATAAAGAGTGTATAAAAAATTTTATAAAATGCCCAGGAGTTTTTTACAAAACGTCGTATTTTGTAGGAAAAACGTTCTTGTCTCAATTTAGATAGAACAATTCCTGTTTATAGTAAAAGCTAAAGATTTGGAGTGCGTTAATGAGTAGATATTTCAGAGTTGTGAACCTAATGAGTTCTTTGTCCCCAAACTCAAGTTTTAGGCCATTTTTCAATATGCTATTAAGCCGAAGGGTGTTATGGTGATTAATCGGCGAATAGCAAAACATCTACCAAAAAAATTATCGATACCAAATAACGAACTTTTTTTTTAGGAACTGAGCTCGTGTATTCGCGCAGTTTATTAATGAATTAACCTTGGTATTGTCTATATTTGTATCCAGGAGAATTGTATACATCTGATGGCAAGGTTCTGGAACCTCCTTTTGGTTTTCAGCAATTTCTCTCTAAATCAAAGAAGACAGCTATCATCATTTTCAATACCCACCTCACAGTTCATTTTAAATTTAATACTCTTTCTTCTGTTTTTATTGAAGTTGACTTTGATAACTCGATATTAATAGTGTCTTCTGTTTAATTTTTAACACTTTACAACATAGTTGAAAAGTGTTTATGACTTTGTTCATTCTTTCTGTCTGTCTGTCTGTCTGTCCGTTAGCACGATAACTGCCGTAAAAATGACTTTATCAAAATGAAATTTTAGTATGTTTTTCAGACGGTCTGTGGGACCTATGGGAATATAAATGAATAATATCACCCAATTAGTTTTGGATTGAACCCGGGTTGAAAAAATGAAATACATTGAACCCTATGGGATCTAATTTTTCAAACATTTTTTAAGCGAATTTAAAATTCACAAATTGCTTCGAAAATTTTAGAAAATATTCAAATTATCCCACAAAATATATATAAAAAAATCAGTAAAATATGTTAAGTAGTTTTTTAAATAAAAATTATTTAATATAGGGAGAAAAACAAATTCAATTAAATTCTGACTCCTACTATATCCTCCAGAAAGATAAAAGGGATATATTATATAATAAATATCTTTCCAAGAGTTGAATTATTTATATGTATGAAAGGTTTCATATTCTAAAATAAATATGGTTGATAAAAATTTTTCAAATTTTTAAATAAAATAAATTATTATAGTATTGGGATGAATGAAATGATTGGAAAAATGTTAATGAATGAAATTCTGCTTTTATAGAGAGGCGATTTATATTTCGATGACGTCATTTGAATAAAGTTCATTTTCTTCGATGAAGTTTTCATATATAATAAATTAATGTAGTATTGTGATAATTTTAAAAATATTACCGAGGAATGTAATCGCATTTCAGAGATGTTTATATAAAATTGCATTGAAGTTGGAAAGTGTTTTATAATCAATGCTTTATGCATGATTGATCTTTCTTGTTTCCTCTTGATAAGATTGAAACTCAGATTGAGGAATTTTACAATATTAATTTCCTTTACTCGAGGTGTAATGGTATATTATATTGTGTGTGATTTTAATGTCAGAGCTAAAGTGTGGGGTTATTCCTTCATCGATCAGCGAGGATGCAGGGTGATTGACTTTTGTCTCTGTGATAACTTAATTGTGTATAACAATAAAGAGTCTGGTCCTTGCATCTGGTCCTTCCATGATGGCCCTTTTATAATTATATTAAAACTTGTAAAATCCTGGATATTGACTGGGTTAGTGACCATAAATTTATGTATTTGAAGTTGGATTCGGACACTAAAACTGATCATTATTTTTATTATTAGACTAAGTTTTGAATAGAAATTTTTTTGATGAAATTTAAAGCAAAATTGAATATTTTGTTAAATGATTGGACAGTATTAATTATAATTAAATTATTGGACAGAATCGGCATTTTCTTTGAAAAAGTAAAGAACACTGCCTCTAAAATTTTTAGAAAAAATAAAATTAAAAAAACTTATGGCTTCTCTTGGTGGAAAAACGGTTCGCAACTTCCAGGAATTTTGTTAGAACTCTTTCCAGGAGACTAGTGCTCTTCTCTTATTGGAAACTTAGCATCTGCTTCAGAAATTGTAGATGCTGAAATCTTTTTTAAGAACAATAGGTCTAGATATAAGAAAATGTTTAGCAGTGCGAAATCATCAGCTTAGAGGGATCTTAACTAAGAAAATTAAATCTTGGTCTTTTGTATCTTAGTCTGCTGTAGAGATATTTTAAAGGTGAAAGTTATGATTTTAATTTAAAGAAGATTGAATATTGTACTAGTTAAATTTACCATCAAGAAAACTTGCGTATGTTATATCGGTAGAATTATGATAAAATCGAAATCTGGTGGTGAATTGAAAATGCAATTTCTACGAAGAAAGGGAAAATCCATACGCTTAGCCTGTTCAATCAATGAAGATATAGCTAATGTGTTGATAAGTGACATAATGATATGTGTTGATAAGTGACATAATGATATGTGTTGATAAGTGACATAATGATATGTGTTGATAAGTGTTGATATGCGTTGATAAGCTGTTCTCTAAACCTAGGTGAATATTGTAGTATTGTTTGCACAAGTATTTTTTTTGTCATTTACTGCAAATTTTGAAAGATTAAAAAAATAAAATTTGGACCCATGAAGCAATTAGATGTAAAAGGAAAGTTTATATTCGGAAGACACTCCCATTGCAGATACCAGTATCAACAGACCGGTTTCACACTTATTATGCACTCGTTAGTATGAAATAACCGATATCTGTAATAGTAGAAAGAAACTTTCTCCATAGATCGGTTTCGCTCATATCATGAGCTCATCAGCATGTAATAACCGATATCTGCAATATAGCAAGTTTCATGTTCTCATTGTAGATATCGGCAATTCCATGCTAACGAGCGCATAAAGGTAAAACCAGTCCATGGATATTGATGCAATGGGAGTGTCTTCCGAATTTTGGGAACGCCCCTTATAAACTTTTATAAACACAATACCCGCCTATAACTGTTTTTCATTGTCATAAATTGCTATGTATATTTTATAGACTATTTTATATCCTTCAATTAAAAAAAAATGCTATTTGTGAAAATAAATATGCAAAAATGCCCAGAATTTCTTTTGTCCTATTCATGACTTTTATTGTCCCAAGCATTACCTCACCTGAAATAAATCTTCCTCAGTTTTATCAGTATTAAGCAACTTATTTTCTACTCTAAATTTTTTTTCTGGTAAATAATATTCTAATGCTTTACGTTCTAACAATTGAAACTAAAAATAAAATATTTTAATAAAACGGTAAAGAATTAAAAATATGAAAATATTCCATTCATGCCACTTTTTCTCTACATTGTTAAACAAAATTAAATTTATTCAAAAAGTTAATTTAATTTTTTAGGAGTGTTAGATTCCCTGTCTTTGCCTGGCTTAAATACTAGTTTTATATATCTAGTTATTCTATCTATGTAATACTTAGTTATTTTACGCAATAACGGATTGGTCATAATAGTCGAAATATTTTTTTCGAAATGTATCTTTTTCAAATGCTCTAAAATAATCAGAATAAAAAGTTAAAAGTAACTTCAAATATCCAAGAAATAATTTTCATTCAAAATAGTTTTATTGAAGTAATGATTTAAATATGTTCAATGCATTAAAGATTTTATATAGTAACTAATAATGTTTAAAAACCGGTCGTTGCCCTACTCAAAATAATGAATGAATCACAAGTTATATTTATTTGTTCTACTCTTTGAAATGGTGAATAAACTCCTTACAACATGAATATGTATATTTATTTAAATTAAAAAAAAGTATTTTCAATGCAATCCAACTTTATTCATATATTTAACATAATATACATATTGATTTAAATATTTTCAATGCATTGAAGATTTTATATAATAACTAATAATGTTTAAAAACGGGTTCTTGCTCTACCTAAAATAATGTGTGAATCGCCACCTATATTTATTTTTTCTACTCTTTAAAATGGTGAATAAACCAGAACAACATGAATACGAGTATTTATTTAAAGAAAAAAAAAGTATTTTCAATGAAATTCGAACTTTATACATATATCTGACAGAATAGACATATTGATTTAAGTATTTTCAATGCACTGAAGATTTTATATAAGAACTAATAATGTTTAAAAACCGGTTCTTGCTCTACTTAAAATAATGTGTGAATCACAACCTATGTTTATTTTTTCTACTCTTTGAAATGGTGAATAAACTCCGAACATGAATACGTATATTTATTTAAAGAAAAAAAAAACGTATTTTCAATGCAATTCGAACTTTATTCTTATATTTTATTTGGGTAGTCCGAAACACAACCATAGAATAACTGCAGAAAATTGTTGTATAAAGAAACAGCTTTACTCAAAAGAATTGTAAAAACATACGCCATTTTAAAACCGACTTGCACATCTGCCAAAACAAAAATTCCCTACACCACGAACATTTACTACTAAAGGTCAAGGTTTCCATCACGTATCATTTTATTATCATTCTATAGGCGTATAATCTTTTTCTATTTTGCGCAGGGAACCGTCTTGTAAAATTACAATGTTCACCGATAGGCGGAGCTGCGGGAGAATTCGAAATCGTGCTCAAATCTCAGGAACTCCCGAGATTTTCTTTTAGAAAGTAATAATAACATTGATATGAATAGCAATGATAATAAAATATGTAATAAAAATATCCCCCGGGCTGTAGTGAGATATGAAACTGCCAGAATTTCGCATCTGATTCTATGGAATTCTTCACTTCAACCGTTGAAGAGTTAAGCATGGGGTACTGAATACCACCATGGTATTTGGAAATGAAAGTGTTCTTTCATTCTGCATATCTAAAGTAATACGTGCTTTTTTTACCTTGTCTTAGAAAAATATACATTATTATATAGATCGCATATCAGAGCGAGAGTGGAAAAAAAATCAGTGGGTATCTAGGTATTGTGAGAAGAATGAATGGCGGTGAGTGTTGCATCAGTTTCTCAAAAAGGAAGCTCACATGCGCTCTTATTGAAATTTTAGTGATCGCTTGCCACCCTTTTATAACAAAGGGAAGGTGGAAATAAGTGGATCAGTAATATCACTCTGAGGACAATAAACTAAAGAAATACATTTTATGGAGTGATAGATGCCAGTCTTTCTCAGCTTTCTCTAAGTAATGACCATGGTTGGCATCACACGATATCTGATCTTTATAGCTATTTTCCAGCATTAATGTAGCAAAAGAAAGATTTTTCAGTAGCTTCTAATACAAATGGCACCAACAGGGGCTCCATAGGGAGTAAAAGTGGATGGATTAATGCTCTAATGATGGAAATATAATTCGGCATGGAAAATGTTATAAAAACTTAAAAATTCGGAAATCCTCTTAGGGATAGCCGCCCCTCATCCCTATAAATGGCACCCTGGGTACTACGGATTGTTTTATTGTGTATTTACATTTTCGGGATTTCACTATTTAGAATTCTTTAGTACCGGGTACATTAAAAGTATAGGTACATTAAAAGGTGCTTATTAGCACAGGTATGTTTAAGAACAGAGAACAAGATAGGTATTTGAAACATTGCCCTCTTAAGACTACACTCTTTGAACAATATCAACTTATTGTGGTTTATAACAGTGCTTCTCTTCTTAACCTTTGTGAGACCGTGACCCATTCCTTTTTTTTATAAGACGAGGTCCCGGTCCCAAACCAATTAACTTGTAAATACCTTTCTGATTTTTTTTTTACGTTCATACATTAACCTAATATAGGTATTAATTATTAATCATAGCATAATCATTAAGAGGACTGTGGATATTGAAATTTTTTTTATTTATTTATTGACTTAGAAACATGAAAATTTGTATAAATATTCCTTTTAACATTACTATATAAAATACTATTAATTTTTTTTCAATTTTGTTATAATTTTGTATTTTTTTTAAATTAAATTTTTTTTAACGAAAATTTGAAAATGCTCCTTGCGTGCCATTTGTTCACATTTTTGAGTAATTTTACGTTATAATCACTCAAAAACACATTATGAATAAATTTGGGTATTCATTTTCAAATCCCTTAGAAAGTTAATTTTTTAAAAACATTTTTCTGCATTAAAACTTAATTTTCATCATTTGATTAGATTTTTATTCACTTTTAATTACCTTAACAAAGTCCAATTACAAAATGCATACCCAGTTTCATTAAATGTATGAAAGGTGTCTTCTTGCCAAATTGCATGCATCTCAAACAAAAATGCGTTGCACTTGCTAGCAGTGCAATGTTTCTGTCGGCGATTTCCATGGACGCCAATGCCTGCAAAGGGGGTCGAACTGTTTGGGATAGTGTATGTCAAATACCTGTCTTTTTGGGAGATTTTTCGTTTGGGATGGATGCTGTCCCACCCGTAAGCAAAAGGTTAAATGTGTAAAATAATGTTATATATTTAAAAAAAAAACTTTTTTAGTCGATTTTTGCTGATTTCAACGTCCACTGTCCCCTTAAGCGTATTAGTACATTTTTGTATATACGGTGCGGCATGTTGACAAATATAAAATGACATGTAAATAAGTTATCAGTCCCGGTACTCATGAAATCGTGTAGCATATTGTAATCCCCAAACTAACATCATTAAATAATGTGTGCTGATTTTCATTGACACTTTTCATTCTTATTACCAAAAATTTATAATATTCAGTATAAAATGGATTATTGTATTATTAAATCAATTTTACTGATGTTGGTTTGAAAAAAAAAATGGTATCGAGACAGAAAAATATTTATCGATTGTAATTCACCATAGAAGTCAGCCGTGCAGTTCCTTATTCATATTAAAATTTAAATGCGGCTTGGTCACTGACATTTGCTATACTGTTGTTTAAACGTTCTGGTTCTGAGCTTTTCGACACATTCACGAATATTATTCTCCTTAGAATATTGTCACTATGAAATATGTATTTATAAAAAATGCTTAGAAAACTAAAACGACACATTCCAAGAGAATGCTGTTTAGTTATCTTATTTGCACTTCTGTATTTAATGAAGCAGGTGTTTTCCATTCTGATACTACTTATTATATAAATGTATATAAATATATGGAACATGAATGTATGAGTAAGCCCAGTAGAGCCTGTTACTCCAGATATTCTCTTATTATTCGCGCACTATGCGTATGGTGATGACTAGTTAGTTTCTATAGCAATGGATGCGCTTTTGAAAATTAATCAAGAATACATTTTTTATTGAAATATGAATAAAAGTGAGTTGGCATTTGAACTTTTATTTAAGGAACCGATTGATTTGAGTTAAAACCAATAGTGTTATACGGAAAAATGTCAGTTTTGGGTTTAATACTTGGGCTGAATTTGGATATATTGCAGACACTATGGCCAGCTAATAACTCTGTTTTGCCTTCATACGTCTATTATGCGTTCTAGATGGTTTTCATATCAACAGAATTCATTTAGAATACATTTATTATTGGTATATAAAGGAACATAACCATAATTTTGAATGTTTAATTAAAGGAACATGTTGATTCGAAATCAAACCATCGGTTTAAAACAGAAAAGTTTTAGTTCATAACAATTAAAAGCTTTCATTAGAACTTAGTGGAGGAGGTTTACAGTTTATCCTACTCCTCTTTAGTGCCAAAGATTTACTACAAGTCTCCCTCACAGCAAAGATCGTCACATGTGTGATAGACCTTTCTGGTAGGTCGAACGGTCTGGGTTTCAACAACAACAACATGTGTGACAGAGGCGTTGTTGGTTCACAATGTGACATCATATTTGTGACTTCTATGCGACGTTACGTATAACTAACTTTGTAACTTCATTGTGACCATATTCTGTGACGTTTCCACAATTTAATTAACACGTAACAATGTGACGACATTACAATGACAATTACAATGTGACGTCACAAACAAGTTAATATACGACGTCACAAACGACCGTGAAAATGACCAAAATGACTTCGCTGTGACCTCAATATGACATTGCTGAGACGTACTCCGACGTCCTGTGACATCCCAAAGTCACAACGTGACATAAATCTTACGTCACTATGAAAAAAAAATGCTGCTAGGGATATTATGTAGCAAAGGCTCAGTTTTTCTACTATATCTTTTTTGTCAAGTTAGCCTTGCACAGAGTGTAGAGATTGGAGAAAACATTAAAGAGTCTGCGTTATCCCTTACAATCGAGTAATATATTGTTATTACACTTTATAACCTAAGTTTTTTTCATTTCAAACAAATTACTTGTTGTAAAACGATACTATAGTTTGTTCACTATTTATAAATAAGAATTTTTAAAGATGCATTTATCGTCTGCGAAACATGAACTTTCGTCCAATGAAACAAGGAATTCTTGATTTTATCTGAAATGAAACTGAACTCTGGCAACAGTGGGTATAAATTTGCAAGATAGTATAAATTGAGTATAAATTGCTATTCTACAAAGAGAACTAGGATACGTTGAGAGTATCGGCTTTCATTCGAGAATGATAAATAACGACTTTCAACAGCGGGTCGTCAATTTCTATATAACTACAAAATGTAATTATCCACCAATCTTTTTAATTTTTTTTTGTATTGCTGTGTATTTATATGGGTACAATAACAATATCTAAAAAAAATGTTTGCTTAGGCTGCTCTTTTAAACGTAATTAAAAAAAAATGTTTGTTTAGGCTGCTCTTTTAAACGTAATTCATCTCGTTTACTCTTATATAAGGTCATTGAACTTTTAAATGATTTTGCTTACTCGAGACTTTAGAACGCGATATAAATATATTAACGATGCAGCTCTTATGATGCAACAGAATTATTGAAGAAAATTGAGTATAAACTTTCTTATCAAGTTGTTCCTGGTTTTTCAATAATTGAGATTATCTCTTTTTTTAGAACTTTTTTAATTTAGCGCTTTTTGCTTTCTCTTCATACATAGTATAATACGCAAGGATAGTATTGTGACGGGGTCGAAAATTCGAATTCGAATTTTCGACGGAAGAACACGTTTCAAGCATAGCTGAATCAGAATCGAACGTTTTTGAGGTGATGTGTGTTATGTATGTTATTATGTATGTGTGCGCGAGCGTGTGTGTACGCGATATATAACGAACGCATGAAGCGTTTCGAATGTAATGTAGAACAATTATTACTGTCTGTGAATACTGGATACCTTTAAATTTTAAACGCGATCGAATGTTTAGAAGTTTTTCCCTAATTTCTGAATGATTCTTTGAAAAACTTAGGACTTTCAATAATGATAACGAAAATAATGATTTAAGATGTATTTCTTTTTTATTGGAAAACGAATGATACAAACTTTGGAAAGCTAGCATGAACCATTTTCGAGATACTGCACGATTTTCTTAATGCATTTTTGAAAAATAATTAAAAAATCAGGACTTTGAATACTGTTAAATAAATAATCATTTCATACATAATGTTTAATTAAAAAACGATTGACACAAGCAGATAAAATTTCATCAAAAATATATAAAATTAAAAAAGTAGTATATATCGTCGAACATATTCACTTTCCACATTGCATATTACCCAACACCATTCTCCTGATTCCAGATCGTTCTATTCACGTTCTATTTATATTTTGACTACCAAGAATTCACCAATAATCATTTTGCATAGAATTGATATTTATTAAATGTCCATCGCATTTTGATGAGGATTTTGCATGCGTGTATGAATAAGTTATCCATTTGGTAAGTAAGTAACCAAAAGCTCCACATTCAATTTATGTGGTGTCAATTCAATGTCAAATTTATTGTGCTGTAGATCACTATAAAGGAGTAAAGTTACTGCACTATGTAAGGAAAGTGATGTGCTGCCCATTTTATTACATTCCTTGTATACAATAATGTATAAGGAAAGTATTGTGACGGGGTCGAAAATTTGAATTCGAGTTTCCGACGGGAGGGCACGTTTCAAGCATCCCTGATCACGAATCGAACATTTTGAGGTGATGTCTGTGTGTGTGTGAGTGAAAGTATGTATGTGTGTGTGTGTGTGTGTGTGTCTGTGTCAGTGAGTCTGTGGAGACGATAACTGACGAACGAATGGACCGATTCGAACGAAATTTGGTACAAAAATTACAATCCGAGAATACTGGAAGCCTATTGTTTTTATATGTAATCGAATGTCCAGAACCCCCTAAATTTTTGAGTGAAATTTTGGAAAGATCATCAAAAAATCAAAACCTCCAATAAAGTTACGCAAATGGACATTTCTTATGTAATTTTTCATCAGAAAACGATTAACATAAATTTTGGAACGCTAGCATGAACTGTTCTCAAGACATTGCACATTTTTTTAAAAAAAAGTATCAGAAAATTATATAAAATAAAAAAAAAATATTTTCTATTGAGAAACATGTTAACTTTGCATATGTAATATCATACGATAAATTTGGTGACATCGTTCTCGTGGATCTAGCTCGTTCCATTCATGAAAAAAGATTCTTTGAGTAATACTTTTGTATTTGAACGCCAATAGTCATTTATCTGCTATAAGAATAAATTATTTCTCCGTCCATAACGCTTGGCGAGATTTTGGCGACGAATTTGGCGAAATGTCGCCAACTTGGAGACTTTTTAAATGTTACCAAATTAAGGAAAATCTTGCCAAGTGCATAAAAAGGACTCTAAATCAATAAAAATGACCACTCATTGACGAAAATTCAATATCTTTAAAAAAATATAAGTATCTACTATAAGAATAACCTATTTTGTTTTTACTGTATAAGTAGTAAATACATTTCATTATAAAAGGAAAGTTATGCGCTGCCTGTTCACATCATATATTTTTTTTTATATTTCAAGTTCAATAAATTATAGAACATGAATCGGATTTAATATTTGAAACCTTTCGAATTAAAATTCCTCTGTGTTATTTGAATTCTGTTATAATAGGCCAACATAATTTGGAAGATGTCATTTTAACAGAAGTTCACTTGGAGAATAAAGAAACAATTTTTTACTTTCCTTATATACATAATGTATAAGGAAAGTATTGTGACGGGGTTGAAAATTCGAATTCGAATTTTCGACGGGAGAGCACGCTTTAAGCATCCCTGATTACGAATCAAACATTTTTGAAGTGATGTCTGTGTGTGTGTGTGTGAGAGAGTGAAAGTATGTGTGTGTGTTGAAGACCCAGACCGTCCGACTCATCCTATGGACTCGAGCAAAGAGTATGTGTGTGTGTGTGAAAGTATGTGTGTGTGTGTGTGTGTGTGTGTGTATGTATGTGTCAGTGAGTCTGTGTGGACGATAACTGACGAACGAATGGACCGATTCGAACGAAATTTGGTACAAAAATCACAATCCGTAAACACTGGAAGCCTATTGTTTTATACGCAATCGAATGTTCAGAACCCCTCTAAATTTTAGTGAAATTTTGAAAAAATCGTCAAAAAATCAAAACCGCTAATAAAGTTACGCAAATAGATATTTCTTATGTAATTTTTCATTAGAAAACGATTGACATAAATTTTAGAACGCTAACATGAACCGTTCTCGAGATATTGCACATTTTTCAAAAAAATTATCAAAAAGTGATATAAAATAAAAAAAAATATTTCCTATTGAGAAACCTGTTCACTTTTCATATGTAATACCATACGATAAATTCGGTGACATCATTCTCGTGGATCTAGCTCATTCTATTCATGAAAAAAGATACTTTGAGTAATACTTTTGTATTTGAACGCCAATAGTCATTTATCTGCTGTAAGAATAACTTATTTCTCCGTCCATAACGCTTGGCGAGATTTTGGCGACGAATTTGGCGGAATGTCGCCAACTTGGCGACATTTTTAATTGTTGCCAAATTAACAAAAATCTTGCCAAATTGATGAAAATGACGACTAATTGAAGAAAATTCAATATGTTGGAAAGAATATAAGTATCTACTGTAAGAATTACATTTTTTAACTGTAAAAGTAGTAAATTCATTGCATTATATAAGGAAAGTCATGTGTTGCCCACATCAGATTTTTTTTTTCATTTAAAAGTATTTTATCCCTTACATTTTCTGTTCAGAATGGGTTTCATTGGGAGCGTAAAGTTGTGATGAGCTTTTACATCATAGAACTGCGATTCGAAAGGTTTTGCTTTTTACTTTCCCTGCAATACATAGTAATGTATAGAGAAAGTATTGGAATTATGCTGAAAATCGCAATTCGAGTTTTCGACAGATCTACACGTTTTGGGAGTTCTAGAGCACGAAAAACTATTTTTAGCGTGACGTCTGTGTGTCTGTCTATCTGTGCAGATTTTGTATCCACTCTAACTGTAAAACTAATTGACCAAGTTTCATAAAATTCTATCACTTGTGGGTTACCGGTATTTATTAGATTTTGGTACGATATATGAGATTAAAGAACCTGCCTTTTTCGCAAAATGGTCCGCAAAAATCGTATGTATCCACTCTAGCTGAAAAACTAACTGATCAAATTTTACAAAATTTGGTAGATAAGTCACTTGTGGATTATCCTGGTATTGATTAGCTTTTGGCACAATTTGGGATAAAAGAACCTGCCCTTTTTACGAAATGGTCCGCAAAAATTGTCAAATTCTAAAATAAAACACTACATATGCTCAAATGTATGCTTGTTTTACACATAATGTGTGACAATGAAAAGAATAAGACCAATCTCATTACTCTAGGTCTAACCGTTCTCGAGATATTTTAGTTTTTCCGCATTTTTGATGCGAAGTCGTTGAAAATACGCCCAGTTACCAAATGAAAACGAAAATCGCATTAAAAGTGTAAATTCAGTGTCATTTTAAATAATTATGCCTGTTGTTATGTGCAATTAAACTCAATGTAATGAATTGTTAAATAAATAAAATTATAATGAATTTGAGTCTGTAGAGAACGTCATGTGCTGCTCACACCAGAGTTTTTATATAAGGATAAGAAAAAGTAAAATCCTTTTTGAGTTTAGGAAAATTTGCTTTCAAATATATATTATGGGAGTAACATTATATATTAAAATTTGCCGGAAAAGGGCGTCGCATTTTTGTAAAGATTATGCAAAAAGTGTTGTGCATCACCAAACCTTTAAAATTTTTATCTGCTGTATTTGCATTATGTTGCGGAGTGGCTTGAATAATTTGATTGGTAGGTGTACTTGCCTTGATCGAAAAGATACCTTGGTTGATTGCCGTAGGATATTCAATACGGAGATACTGAGAACTAGTATTTTAGTCTAATCATGTCTGTATTTTAATACCGGTGCGGATAAAAAAATGCTAGTATTTTGGTATTACCGGTATTTCATATATATGAAATTGTTAGATTGGAAACTTAAGTATTATTTCCTGTTGCTATATTATTTTCATTATTTTAAAAATTCATGGATGTAAGAATGAATGTCACTCAATGTGTCGCTTTATTGAGAGGGATGATCCATTTTTACGTCATTTAAATCAACTTTGGGAAATATATTTTCAATTCAATCGGCATTAGTGTTTGAGAACAGAATGGGCTATCGATAAAAGTTGTCTATATAATACTTTAAAAACTGATTAAACCGACGAATAATAGTCTTGTCTGTAGACACATAACTTATTCGCAAAAGTTGAGGTCATCTATCTTTCATGAATGGAATTCAATTTTTGGAAATGACGACTTGGAGTGGGCGGAACTTTGCCACGTTCCCGAAATTGTTTATGCTGTAATAACAGAGCACTTTTATTTTTCAGGATGTATGTAGATATCTTGAATGACTGTTGAGTAATGACGTCTGCTGTATGGTTTAATGGTAAAAAATGTACAGATAAGAAGTTTAACGGTCAATATAAGAGCGATTAAAAAGCTTTGAAGATTTGGATTGAGGTTGTTAGACATCCTCTCAAATTAGGCGGATGAGGATGTGAGGGTTCACAGCTCAGGTAGGAAAACACTTGCCTGAGGTGTTCGATTCCCAATTCAGACAGCTTCTGTGAAGTTTCGACAGAAGCAGGAATTAAAACCGCGATTTTCTCATCTTGATGAAATGGCTCTGAAAATTGAGCTAAAGCTGTGATAGAATTCCAAATCCTTTTCCCTGAAATTTTAGGCTCTCAATAGGCATCTAAGGATTTCCCTATTTATATTTCTTTAATACTCTTTTAGTTACTCCTGTATCAACTTTTTTATAAAAGCACGTAGGGGTTCAATCGATTATCTTTTACCACCCGTGGACCGTGATTTCTAGGTGATAGCACGGTGACCTCAATCAGATGATGAGTGACTTAAAGAATATTCTGGTAGAAGTATATTTTTTTTAATCTAGTAACGATGAAGATCTTTATTTTAGCCCAGCTCATTGTTTACAAAATTAAAAAATGTCGCCTGACTGTAATCTTGAGAGCTTATTATTATAATAATGCGAGTTCCTGCTTTTGTGCTCGTTTTAAATTGTATCCTATAGTTCTGAAGTATGGTGCAACTTGTCTAAAATATTTTAATATTTTCAGCAGACTACAAGTATTATAAACTGTATTTAATACACCATTTTGACGTACAGGAAAAGTTTTTCAAAATGCCATTACTGTCCTTTTGAAAACTTTTCCTGCACGTTAAGATGGTGTATTTAAATAAGGACAATTTACAATTCTCGTTGTCTTTCCTGAAAATCTTATCTTATAGCTAGCTCTACATCTCCGATTTCATCGAGCGCGGATAGTACTTGGGTGGGTGAACACCTGGGAACGCCGTGTGCTGTTGGCAAATCGACGTGGTGGCCGAACGGTCAAGGCGAGCGTTTCCAGCGATCGATCGGCCGCCACGTTGTGGGTTCGAGTCCCACGTAAGACATGGATGTTGTGTGTTGTGGGCGCAGTGTGTTCCGCCCCCCTCTGGTGCGCCTGGGGCAACGTCCTAGGAAGGCAAAATGGTTCACGATTTCGGCCGTACATAGGGCAAACGACGTAAGTCGACGTAGAGTCTAGTGCTAGAGTAGTCTAGTGCTGGAGTCTAGTGCCTGACCATTGGAGGGGGAAAAAATCTCCGATTTTATGTAATGCTCTGTTGCAGAGCAGAAGTTGTTTCAAAGTGATACTGAATATCTGGAAAATTTTTAATGATAGGCGGGGCTAAAATAAAACCCTGTATAGTTTTTGATTTTGAAGTAATTTACTTCTACCAAAAAAATTCTAAAATTCATGGTTTAAGGAGTTTTGCACTCGCTGATCACCCGCACTGTGTAAACTGTGCAAATAAGCGGCATCGACTGCGAAACTAGGGCCCACGGATGGTGATGGATGGTCAGTTGAACTTTTCTTCTTATCTATAAATTCAACTTAATTGAACTTTTTACTCACATCTTGAGTAGTACCCATTATTATGGAGAAAAGTTAAGTAGACTTTATTTCAGTTACCATTTCATTTTCAACCTTTAGAGGTTAAATATGTATATCAACTCATTTTGAATTTTGGGACTCTGGCATTTCTTCCGAATCGATTTTGATTTCCCTATAACTTTATATTGACTTAAATTGTGTTATAATTTAATTAAATTTTACAGCACAATTATCCAACTGTATTTGTTGTTCGTTATCTGTATATAAATTTGTTGGTCATATATATTTTTGCTGTCTTTACATTAATTTTAACTTTCGCGGGTTTTTAACTTCGAAGGCGATCACCCACATTGCAGACCCTGCTTCCATCGGGTGTTACGCTACCGTTAAAAAGTTTCCATTTTGAGGATGGATATAGAAGAAATGGGGCCCAAAGCGCCCCCTTTCATCATCTTTATGAATTAACTGTAATTTCTTTTAATAAAATAGAGATTTAAGTTCGAAGTCCGTTGACTAAATGAGCAATTGGTGAAATCGTTCAGTGTATGTTATGCTTTTGTAAAACATTTGGGGAATTTTAATGAAAACATGCTGCATAGTCCCAAATAGTATTTGAATCACAGTAAGCTACTAGGACGAAATGTTTACTTTCTCATGCATAGTATTGAAAACGCATTGTTTTCACGAAAATTTTCGATTTCGAGATTTTGTTGCCAATGTATGTTTTAAGACCTCCTGAACATGTTTTGACTCTCTTTGAAGTGATGCCCGAATATCTGTTTGATGTCTGTAGTCGATTTCGTGTGTACAAGATAGCAACCACAAATATTAATGATTTTTCAGGAAACTTTATATCATACATTTTTATTCATACATACTTTATATTATACATTTTGATTATTTGAACCTTACTGGTTCAGCCTGTTTTTGGCTCGTCATTGAAAAGCACACGCTTTCTGGTAATAACTTGAGAACCACAACTGGTAGAAAATTCAAATTAGGCATATCGTTGTCTTTCTGAGTATAGTTTAAAATTATTTGGATTTTGAATTTTACCAGTTCAGCCTATTTTTGGCTTTTCATAGAAAAGCACACGTTTTCTGGGAATAACTCGAGAAGCAGAGCAAGTAGAAAATCCGATTTAGGCGTATCGTTGCCTTTCTGAGTATAGTTTTTTTTTTCAACTTTGAAATACATTTTGAGAATTATATCAGTTGGATTGTATCATTTGTTTTTTGAACCTTATCATATTTTTGGGGAAGAACTCGAAACTCAGAGAAGATAAAAGCTCAAATTTGGTACTTGTTGCTTTTTGTGGTATATTTCAATTTTTTTGGATTTCAAACTTACTTATCCAGCCCGCCCTTGGCCCACTATAGGTAAGCACATGTTTTAGGGGAAGTACGAGAGAGCAAAAAAAAAAACAAATTTTAGGAATTGATGCACAAGTATTTTTAAACGTACTAAAAAGTAGAAAACAAACTTTTTATTTGCAAATTTTGGTTCCAGTCCTGATTTTATGTTTAATCCAAATTATTTTACCACTCTTCGCCACTGTTCAATGATCACTGCTTCTAGCCTGCAAGGTTTAGTTATTAAGGGATCGTTTTATAGAAGTCATGCCCCAACCTCGATTTGAATCACGGATATTCAAACTGTCCAGACAACGTTATGTCCATTAAGCTTCTCGGATGAAATTCTTAATGAAAGGACCCTACAATGCTAAACTCAAATGACTGGATTTCATAAATAAATATCCCTGCAAAAGTAATGGATTTTGTAAACAAGTGCAGTTTTTAAGAGGTCGAAACCATTAGTTTGTCGGGAAAAACTAATTTGATGGAATCTTAAGATCAATGATCCTTAAAAAGACAAATATTTTCTCTCCTTTCTCCAAACACTTAATTCATTTATAGTTTTATATCTCCAAGTTCCTGTATTCTTCTGCAGTTTCGATTTTAAGGAGTGGTACATGCCAGTTCCGCGTGCAATGTGTATGGAAAGAACAATCATGATTCTTGACATATTTAACTGATGAGGTCATTAAAGTTAATATGCAGAATTTAAATGAAGCTCATCACTGGAAGAAAATAAGAAGTGGGTGGGTGCATGACTCTTTTCTTTTCAGTCCGGATAAATTTGTTCAAACGACTGACTTCAAGAATTTGAAATCCAAAACACTTCGTTAGTTGCAGCATAAGACGGCAGGAGCATCCTCATCGCATCCAGTCTGTCATTTGTGACAGAAAATTTCCTGTCCTAGGTTAGAGTGACTGCCTTGATCTTGACGGTTTTATCCTGAGGATGTCTGGACCTTTGCGTCTTATCACTTTGCGTCTTATTTGGGATGTCATTGGCAGGGAATGTGCAAGCATTTTATGGAGAATTCCTGTCAATGAGCAGGATTTAGTTAATCCGAGGCAATGGTTAAAGGTGTTGCCATTTCCGAAGATATATTATTAAAACGTGAATGAAATGAAATGGCTCGAACACAGATGGTTTTCTAACAAAAGTGATGTAATGACAATGAATCAATTGCGAATATTTATATTATAAATTTCGCTCATCTATACTTAAAGTAATTTATAGATTTGCTAATCGGATGTCAGATTTAATTGTATCATGCAAGTTTGGATGACGAAGCTGGCACTTTTTCTTTTTTGCTATTAGTTGACATCTAATATATTTTGCGCCATCGCAGATCATTAAATCAATTATATATCAAAATTTAACAAAGGAAAAAATAATTTTATTCTGTAATTTAATTGTTAATCAGAAAGCGTTCTGTAATTTAGCATTGAAATGTTCTTCCAATGTCATCAAACCTAAACTCTTCTTGATTGCATGGCGGTATATCATCAATGAACCTTGTTAGAATACTGGCTGGTACCTTTCAATTATCCAACGTAGCAAGTGTTTTAAATATCTGTTAAATCTGTATTTTGAAAAGTTGATAATACATATATAATTTGGGGATTCACGATTAATATAGAAAGAAATATAACAATCTCTAGATTAATGGAAAGAGTATTATCTGGTAAAAATAAGAAGTAAATTTATTTTCATATACTCCGGAACAAAACTTACAGTTTAAAGTGGTGTTAAACTTATGTACAACAATGCGTGATAAGAAACCCGAATCTACCACCTGTTGAATCAAATTACGCTATTTAATCATCTATATATACTAATTGCCAAGTGCCTGTCTGTCACGCTTATTTTAGGTACTTCCCGATTAGATAGACTTGCAATTTGGTACACGGGCTGATCGTTCGATAAAACTCCCTGGAAAAAATAGAATTTTTTGAAAATGTTTTGCAGAGGGTATGCTCCACATCAAAATGTTCGAAATATGAAATGATAGAAAAAACATACTTTGCGATGAGATAGAGACTTCAGCCAGTTGGAAAGGAAGAAAGTGTGCAATTTCAGTTTTTCAATATTTGGTACTCTAGGGGGTGCCGCAGACTAAAACATTCGATTTTCCGAATAAATGGGAAACGCCTCCTTTAAAATGTGAGAGTCTTGATATTCGGTATATAGGCCAACCATCTGGTAGAAAAGCCAAAAAGAATAGAGTATTTCAAAAATGTTCATTTAAGGGGGTGCTACAGGAATAAGCGCTCGAAAGGTGAAATGACAAAATAACATGCTTCCGGGCATTCAGCTAGTTATTAACCTAAATATGCCGAATAATTATTGCATTTTTAAAGAAGTACTTTTCGCACGAACTTCGAAATTTAATTTAAAGCATTCACAATAAGATATGGCGAAATCTGCCTGAGTCGGAATGGCATACTATCTAAAGAATATTAAAATGTATGGAAACACGCCAATTTAGCAAAAATTTTAAAACTATAAGAAACACAACCAAGTGGAAATACGCCAATTTAGCAAAAGTTTTTAAACTATATAATAAAGACAACCAATCTGAAAAACGACAGTGATGAAGGATGTAGTGACGTCCAAAAGCGCTTTGGATTTGTAATTTTATGTACGTCATAGATGGTGCTAATATTAAAGACCCCCTTCTTTACCAAACAACTAGGTTGACTTTATTAAATCGTTTTAATTTTTTTTTTAAAGA
Organism: Amaurobius ferox; assembly: GCA_951213105.1. Classification (NCBI taxonomy): domain Eukaryota; kingdom Metazoa; phylum Arthropoda; class Arachnida; order Araneae; family Amaurobiidae; genus Amaurobius; species Amaurobius ferox. The sequence goes on along the minus strand of OX578139.1, from coordinate 77,750,298 downwards.
ATATTTTATTTTTACCACATTTTCAACCTACACATATTTTTTTAGAACATAATTTGGAAAGGTAGTTCAATTTCACATATTAAATTTTACATAAAACTATTTTATATAGTTATGAAACTTATATGTACATATATAATAGGGGGAAAATTTTTTCGAACACTGCTTGTTATTCTGGTCATACAGTTCTTCTCTGGTCATACAGTTAAACCGAATGCGTCATTAGACTCGGAATAATGTCTTCAATAAATAAATGTGCGTCTAATTTGCATAAGGAGTGTCTTTTTTTTTAAATTTCCAATGGCGAGTACAAAAGACAACTGGAGCTAATAATAATAATAATAATAATAATAATAATAATATATGACATGAACAGGAATAAGAAAAAATCTGATATGGGCAGCACATGACTTTCCTTATATAATGCAATGAATATGCTACTTTTACAATAAAAAAAATCTGATGTGGGCAACACATGACTTTCCTTATATAATGCAATGAATTTACTACTTTTACAATAAAAAATAGGTTTTTCTTATAGTAGATATTTATATTCTTTCCAAGATATTGAATTTTCGTCAGTTAGTCGTTATTTCTATTGATTTAGTGTCATTTTTATCCATTTGGCGAGATTTTCGTTAATTTGGCAACATTTAAAAAAGTCGCCAAGTTGGCGACATTTTGCCAAAATTGGAGCCAAAATCTCGCCAAGCGTTATGGATGGAGAAATAAGTTATTCTTAGCAGATAAATAGCTATTGGCGTTCAAATACAAAAGTATTCCTCAAAGTATCTTTTCTCATGAATGGAACGAGCTAGATCCACCAGAATGATGTCACCCAATTTATCGCATGATATTACATATGAAAAGTGAACATGTTTCTCAACAGTTAATATTTTTTTTAATCTATGGAATTTTTGATAAATTTATTTAAAAAATGTACAATATTTCGAGAACGGTTCATGCTAGCGTTCTAAAGTTTATGTCAATCGTTTCCTAAGGAAAGATTACACAAGAAATGTCTATTTGGGTAACTTTATTAAAGGTTTTGATTTTTTGATGATTTTCTCAAAATTTCACTCGAAAATTTAGGGGGATTCTGAACATTCGATTACGTTTAAAAACAATAGACTTCCAGTATTCCCGGATTGTGATTTTTGTACCAAATTTCATTCGAATCGCTCTATTTGTTTGTGAGATATCGTCTCCACAGACTCATTGACACACACACACACACATACTTTCACACACACACACACACATACACATACTTTCGCGCACACACACACACACACACATACTTTCGCACACACACACACAGACTTCACCTAAAAAATGTTCGATTCGTAATCAGGGATGCTTGAAACGTGCTCTCCCGTCGAAAACTGGAATTCGAATTTTCGACCCCGTCACAATACTTTCCTCATGCATTATGTATATAAGGAAGGTAAAACTAACAGTCACGGAAGCAAGTCTGTAGACCACTCATACGGCCCCTTGCCTCGCAGCGTCGTTCTCACTCAGATGCTGCGGAGAGGAGAAGGTGAGTTCTGTACATTACCGCCTGAAGGTCACAGATTTTGTAAAAGGCGCTGTCTTCATATTAAACTTTTTAAACTTGATTTTTTTCAACATCCACTTTTAAAAGTGGGGCAACTTATACACTTGATAACATATTCTGATTCGTCAGATCAAAGCAACTCGAATGCATCAACAAAAAAATCTGATGTGGGCAGCACATGACTTTCCTTATATAATGCACTGAATTTACTATTTTTACAGTAAAAAAAATAGATAATTTTTATAGTAGTTATTTATATTCTTTCCAAGATATTAAATTTTCGTCAATGAGTCGTCATTTTTCATGTCGTTATCATCAATGAGTCGTCATTGGTTTAGCGTCATTTTTATCCATTTGGCGAGTTTTTCGTTAATTTGGCAGCATTTAAATAACTCGCCAAGTTGGCGACATTCCACCAAATTCGTCGCCAAAATCTCGCCAAGCGTTATGGAAGAAGAAATAAGTTATTCTTACAGCAGATAAATGACTATTGGCGTTCAAATACAAAAGTATTACTCAAAGTATCTTTTTTCATGAATGGAACGAGCTAGATCCACGAGAATGATGTCACCCAATTTATCGCATGGTATTACATATGAAAAGTGAACATGTTTCTCAATAGGAAATATTTTTTTTTATTTTATATGATTTTTTGATAATTTTTTTGAAAAATGTGCTGTATCTCGAGAACGTTTATGTTAGCATTCTAAAATTTATGTCAATCGTTTTCTAATAAAAAATTACATAAGAAATAAATAAATAATTTGGCATCACGTCTGATGTTAAAATAGCAAAATTAAACACACATCCACAACAGGTCTTTATATCACTTCCTTAAGACGTACAAAAGTTTAAACTTTTGTACGTCTCAAGGAAGTGAAATAAAGACCTTCTGTTGTGGATGTGCGTTTAATTTTGCTATAAAGAAATGTCTGTTTGCGTAACTTTATTAGCGGTTTTAATTTTTTGACAACTTTTTCAAAATTTCACTCGAATATTTAGAGGGGTTCTGAACATTCGATTGCGTATAAAAACAATAGGCTTCCAGTGTTTACGGATTGTGATTTTTGTACTAAATTTCGTTCGAATCGGTTCATTCGTTCATCAGTTATCTTCTCCACAGTCTCACTGACACACACACACATACTTTCACACACACACACACACACACACACACACAGACATCCCTTCAAAAATGTTTGATTCGTGATCAGGGATGCTTGAAACATGCTCTCCCGTCGAAAACTCGAATTCGAATTTTCGACCCCGTCACAATACTTTTCCTATACATTATGTATATAAGGAAAGTAATACATATTTTACTCAAGCGGTTGGAGAGTTATGACTGTTTGAAATTTTAGGCTTCTAATGTTAAATGGGTGCTTCAGTTTTTATGGCTTTGATGTGCAATTTAGACCGAAATAATCAGCCCATCAAACTAATTTCTATTTTATATTATGATACTAAATAATCCAAATGCACACCATTTCCCGTCTTCAAACACTTTTTTAATATTAATTATAAGTCCTAAAATTCAGGCAATAAAAAATTCAAACATAAGCAAATAAACAAAACAAAACAAAACGTCAAATTGAGCTGCAAAAATAAGCATTTATTAAGTGCATAGTGTGTGAAAAAAATTTAAACTATATAGAGATATGTAACTCATTTTATAAAATTATTTATCAGATCTTTCCTGTTATACACATTTACTAGTTATTGTCATTAATTGTTGAAAGTTAAACTCTGACTTTTATCACTTCAAATGTCTTTTAAAATTAAAAATGACTCTTCGACTTCTACGGAAGTAATAATAGGAACGTATGATATTTGAAAGGACTCATTTTAATAAAAACTAAACTACCAGTACTACCTTCGAGTATTTTAGAGAATTTTTAAAAAAATTCTTCAGATTATTATTTGTTAAAAGAGCTCGCTTGCATTTTGCATTCACGATGTGATAATCTTGTTCAGGAGCAGATTCAATTTTACTAGTTACATTTAATAATTCCACGGCAAGCGCCAAAGTTTCATTATTTTTTATTATTTTTTTTTCGGGAGAAGTGATAATATCGAGCAACTTCAAAAGTCTTTTGGATAAAGTTAAATTGAATAAAGTAACCCATTAAGTCTTTAGATATTATTTAACAATTGGTATTGAGCTGGATTCTTCCTGTTAACAATGAGAGAGAGAAACTCATTCGAGAGGAATTCCATTTCCTTTACGAATGTTTGTGTCACACAGTTCAACTGCACTTCTTTTAGCAAAAATAAAGTTAATATAATACGAATTGAGCGCAATATAAGTAAAAATAGGCATTAAAAATATAAAACGGAATTTCCCTCAAATATGAGACAAGAAAGCAAAAATGGCTTCAATTTCCTGGCTTTAATTATTAATCATGGCATTCATATTTGAAAATAAGATGGAAATAAATAAATTGAGGCAACCATCGACTTAGCATTGTCGGAAGCTTTGGTGTGCAAAATTTTAGTTCATTTCTTTCAGTACCTATTAAAATACAGATTTATATTCAAAATGATATCATATTAAAGCTTTTCTGTGGACCTCCATCCATTGCCGATGGAAACGGATTCGAAGTCGATTCAACTAAGATCCGCCCATGTGTGAATGTCCGCTCATGTCATGTCGCTCATGTCATCCGCTCATGTCATGTCGGTTTCTCGGACACCACTTTACAGTTAATATTATACGAGCTTTTTATATAAAATAATTTTAATTTTTAATTTTATTCGGAAGTCTATAAATCAACAACAATAAATAGTGAAATTGCAAATTAAACTAAATACATATATTTCTTTAATGAAGGTAATGGCCTTGAAAAATGTGTAGGAAAGGAATAAATTTGCATATTGGGATTAATTGCACAACAGATTAGGGATAGCTCATTAAAAATAGAATTAGTAATATAACTTTCTTAAATAGTATGGACTTGTTAATTGTATTTGAAAGGTATTGCAATGATTGCAGAGAACATTTTTGTAATGTAAATAGTATGGACTTGTTAAGTGTATTTGAAAGGTATTGCAATGATTGCAGAGAATATTTTTGTAATGTAAATAGTATGGACTTGTTAAGTGTATTTGAAAGGTATTGCAATGATTGCAGAGAATATTTTTGTAATGTAAATAGTATGGACTTGTTAAGTGTATTTGAAAGGTATTGCAATGATTGCAGAGAACATTTTTGTAATGTAAATAGTATGGACTTGTTAAGTGTATTTGAAAGGTATTGCAATGATTGAAGAGAACATTTTTGTAATATAAATTTTACGTTCTGTAGCTATGCTTGAAGGTAAGGTATTCTATAACATGTTGTTAGTGATCTCCCTCGAACGCAAAAATGCCTCAACAATTAGAAAAAGAGTAGAAAGGCCAAATTATCGGCTTTTAACAACTGTCATAAGATTAATAGAGCAAGAGGCCAAAACGAAATAATTACATCATGCGTTTGATAATATTTTTAGGTATAGATGGTTTCAGAAAATTAGATATTTCGCAGGTCACGCGGTGCACAGCTCTTGCGTAAATTCATTCAGAAATAAATTCATTGAATTATGTAGGGAAAGCTATGTGCTGCCCACATCAGACTTTTTTTATGGAAGAAAAGGAATTTTTCAGGTGAGTCAAATTTTAGCAAACTCATGCTGCCATTCGATATTTTGGCACGTGAAATTGAAATACAGTTTGCAGCTCATTAAAATTATTTTTAAATTTATTCAATGACAGATCACGCTAACATGTGTTAACACTTATAATGTTCATTTAGAAACTGCAAATACATAAATACCATGCTACTAACACACCGTTTTCGTGTACTTTTCAACTTGTGCATAGATGGAAAGAACACATTGAAAGGCAGACAAGCGTTGACAGCAGTTCTAAATGTCAATACAAATTTACAATAAGTATTTAAACCGTGGAGTTAGAAAGAAGGAGTTAAAACTCTTATGGATGAAACGCTTGGAAATGCCATAACGCTTTGAGAATTATATCTAGTGTCGATAGTGTTAGTTTTCATTTGACACAATAGAAAGGCTTAATATTGAGTATATGTATTTTTGATTATTTTATAATTAAGATTCCCTAATTAAAAATCTAATTAAGCAAGCAGTATGTTTTTACAGTTGTAGGACAGAGTTCAGAATATAGGGAGAAAAAAATAAATTGAAAGGTAAAATAATTTTGAATACATAGGAATATTCCTTATTGTTTCAATTCTAATTTGCATTGAACTGCTAATTTCTTTCTACAAAATTGACAATTTAAATATATATTTCAAGCCTCTCGTCATAGAAATACACACAATGCAGGGGTGCTTATCTATATTGTCTCAAATGATATTGGCATTTTCTCGGTATGGCGTTTTAAACCTCCATGATTTGTCTATGATATTGAGCTCCAGTAGCAAAAGCGTTAGAATTCCGTCTTGTGCAGGTTCCGTTCTAGTCAGATTGCACCACATATGAATTTAAAGATTTGCTCTGATAAATCCAAGTTCTCCATAAAAGGATATTAAGTTCCTGTTATGCACGATAAAAGGCCACGCATTCTGAGGTTGTGCTGTGTATGTAGAAAAATGTATCCTCTTTTGGAATACTTTTCATAGAAGTAAATATGGTAAAATGTATTGAAAGTCCTCCTCGCAGCTATCCACTGACCTTCCCGAACGAAACCATTTTGAATACTAAACACAGTTTAAGACAAGATTTCAGGGGGTAAGCAGTAAATCCCAGCGTGGAAGCGTCTTTTTCTGGCCGCGGGCTGTGTTCGGAAAGGTCACAGCCTAGCTGGAAATTCTCTGTGTAGGTTTTTATGCGAGCTACGTGTTTTTGAGACTAATGGGTATTTCTTTCGCAGCGGATCAGCGATTGAGTTTAATGAAAGTGTCTGCTCTCTTTTACGATGCAGAAATCTGTCAGGAGGAAAAAGTGTTCCACGGAACTGCCATTTTCTGCCTCGTGTCGCGTTTAATGGACTTTAAATGACATCGTAATGAAATCGGATTTTGATGTGCCCCGGACGATTGTGTGGGAAAATAGAGATTTGTAGTGAATATGAACTTATTCTTACATTTATGATAGATAGGTAATGTGTTGCTTATAATCCGTGCACTTATTAGTGTTTTTGGAAAGTGTTGTAGGGGCGACGGAACAATGTTAGGCAAGATTATGGGTGTATTAATCAATCAATGCCAAAGCACCCCCCCCCTTCCTGGAAAATTGTTAATTTAATTAAAAGTCAATATGAGATAAAAAAAAAATGTTTTTAGAAGTAGAACATTGAACCCACACCTGTCTGTTTTCTCCTACGTGTATATTAGTAAAAACAATTTAAACTTATACCTAAATGGAAAATTTCAGATTTTTGCATTTGGTGCCCTTATGAATGTACTATTTATTAGTTTGGTTGCTCTGTCTCCAGGAAGGTTTGAGTTATGCTATGAAAGGGGGAATATTTTTTAACGGTTGTACACACTAATTTTTAAAAATTGGTGCAACTAATTTGTAAAAATGCTATATACACTAATTTTTAAAATGTGATGCTCATACCATCCATTCAAATTTACTTTGTAACAATATATATTTCAAGGTTGATAGTAATCTTTAAATTTTTAATGCAATCAATTTCAGCACTTTATTGAAAAAAATTTTGCAAGCGCCCATGGGCAAGATTAAGATATTTCCATGTTCTCAAGGAAGGGAGGGGGATACCTTTCATGGAGAAATTTACCTCAACAAATTTGAAGAGTAATGTGTTGCTTATAATCCGTGCACTTATTGGTGTTTTTCGAAAGTTTGTGGTGGGAGCGACGGAACAATGTAAGGAAAGATAAAGATATTTCCATGTTCTCAAGGAAGGGGGGGGGGATACCTTTCATGGAGAACGTTACATCGACAAATTTATGATTGACAAGTAACGTGTTGCTTATAATCAGTGCACTTATTGGTGTTTTTCGAAAGTTCGCGATGGGAGCGACGGAACAATGTTAGGAAATATTAAGATATTTCCATGTTCTCAAGGAAGGGGGGGGGGGATATCTTTCATGGAGAACATTACATTGACATATTTATGATAGATAAGTAATGTGTTGCTTATAATCCGTGCATTTATTGGTGTTTTTCGAAAGATTGTGGTAGGAGCGACGGAACAATGTTAGGAAAGATTAAGATATTTACATATTTTCAAGGAAGTGTGTGTGTGTGTGTGTGTGGGGGGGGGGGGGGGTTGCTTTTCATGAAGACATTTACATCGACAGATTTATGATTGATAAGTAATGTGTTGCTTATAATCCGGTCACTTGTTTGTGTTTTGGGAAAATTTGTGGTGGAAGCGACGGAACTATGTTAGGCAAGGTTCGTCGAAATCTCGCAACCGAAATTTTGACACAGTTAGAATACTTTCCCGATAAATTATATTATGTATGTAGAGAAAGTTATAATAGGCTTGAAATAATTACTTGATTTCCTGATCGACATGCAGTATGCGACTAATTAGCAAATCAGCGGAATGCTTCCAGTTAACTTAAAAAATGTTTTTCAAAGTTTTTAAAGAAAATTTTGGAAAAAAATAAACCTTCCAAACAAAGTTTATAAAACCGCAGCTGATTGTGATACTCAACCTAATCAATAGTAGCATAGAAACACCCGAAGTGTCCCGATATACATGCAGTTCAATGAAATATAAAGCTTTTTTTTTCATTCTTCCACAAATGCGTATTTTTTTTTTCATACTGCATATATTTAGTTCATATTCACATAATCTGTATTGAAGAATGTCTTTTGCCTTACTTCTATAGGAAAAAACCCGATCTTTAAGTAAGATAACTTCGGGAGTTTCCTTTATCATACAAAAATGCAATAATGTCTTGAGTAGAGCGTCTTATAAATGATTATGAAATTCGCATTGAAATAAACTTCCTTATACAAAATAGTTATTTGTTTAAAAAAATAATTGTAATTATTTTATAATGCTTATTTCAATATTAGAACAGAACATTTCATCTTTCCCGGGTCCGATCTCACTGAAAACTTAATAAGTCTCTAAAGTTTGTCGATATAAATATTAAATATCATTTGATATTTATATCGATTATAATATATTTACATCGATGGAATTGCTCAAATTGTTCGAGAGATGTTCTACTTACAGATAGATTTATAGATGAGAAACACTCAGATATTATTGATAAAAATGGTTGATTTGAAGGGATGTTCAAAACAACCACCTAAATCCTCAAATCTGACAATCTTGATCTAAAAGTCAAAATATGGCAACCCTACATTTATGTAATATTATTAGCTACCTCTAAAGATATGTTTCCTTGAATAAAGCAAAGACTTTGATTAGAAGCAAAGATCTGCTATGCATTATTTGAATAGAGCCAAAGCACAGTGAAACTTTTTACATATTCGTTACAATAACGCCAAATGATTGTAATTTAAGTGCAGTCATTTCTCCACAAAATTAATGTATGAAAAGGTTGCATATACAGTTACTACTCCTGCTATTTCAAATTTGCTTTAAAATTCGAAAAAAACTTTCTATTTGAAGATTTCTCTTCCTGAAAAGTCTCAAAAATAAGAACTTTTAAAACCAAGTTGTTTTATTTGTCGAACAGATGGAGCTACTGACTCGCTCCGCGGCTGAAAAATGAGTGTCTGTCTCCTTGACACGCATTAGCAATCACTTTGTGGGACGTCTGTCAGACTGAAAATGAGATCTACCTGCCCACACGTGCGATTTAAATCGTTCAAAAGGGCACTTCGAATTGGTAGAGATGAGGAAAGGCAGGCGAAGGAATGCCCACGCTAATGGTCAGAGCACTACCGGTCAACCAGCATAAGGCACTGACACTGACATTTTTTATTCCTACCTCCAACGTTTCAAATATGATATTTCGCGGATGCAGCAAACGGGGCCTGACTCATATGCACCGATTTCGTCGGTTCGAGGCATTTTTTAAACCCCAATTATTTTTTTTGTGGGTTCCTCGAACCCTCAATATTTTTACGCGTATTTAGCAGGGAAAATGTGAGCACATATGTATAAATTTTGCCTTTCGCTATCTATTTTTCAAGGTTCTTCTTCACTTTTTTTCGTTATTAATTCCCCGTTTGCTATAAAGTGTGTATAGAAATTTACACCCCAGACTATTTATTGTATTCCGGATGCAAGATTTTAACTCGGAGATGATTTAAAGAGAAATGTGTTGACATTTTTAACATTATGGTAAAAAGACCTGAAAAATAAATTTTATATTTTTTTATTACTCTTATAAAGATAATTGAGTTGGAAATTCACACAGAATCTGCATAATGTATATAATAATGTTGCGCCCAGAAAAGCAAAAAAATCTGATGTGGGCAATACATGACTTTCCTTATATAATGCAATGAATTTACTACTTTTACAATCGAAAAATTGGTTTTTCTTATAGTAGATATTTATATTCTTTCCAAGATATTGAATTTTCGTCAATGAGTCGTCATTTTCATCGTTTTAGTGTCATTTTTATCCATTTGGCGAGATTTTCGTTAATTTGGCAACATTTAAAATGTCGTTGGCGACATTCCGCCAAATTCGGCGCTAAAATCTCGCCAAACATTATGGACGTAGAAATAAGTTATTCTTATAGCAGATAAATAATTATTGGCGTTCAAATACAAAAGTATTACTCAAAGTATCTTTTCTCATGAATGGAACGAGCTAGATCCACGAGAATGATGTCACTAAATTTATCGCATGATATTACATATGAAAAGCGAACATGTTTCCCAACAGTTAATGTATTCTTTTTGTTTTATGTAATTTTTGGAAATATTTATTTAAAAAATGTGCAATACCTCGAGAACGGTTTATGCTAACGTTCTAAAGTTTATGTCAATCGTTTTCTAAGGAAAAATTACCTAAGAAATGTCTATTTGCGTAACTTTATTAAAGGTTTTGATTTTTTGATGATTTTTTCAAAATTTCACTCGAAAAAAATTTAGGGGGGGTTCTGAACATTCGATTACGTTTAAAAACAATAGGTTTCCAGTATTCACGGATTGTGATTTTTGTATCAAATTTCATTTGAATCGCTCTATTCGTTCGTGCGATATCGTCTCCACAGACTCACTGACACACAAAACACACACACATACTTTCGCACACACACACACACACATACTTTCGCACACACACACACACACACACACACACACACAGGGACATGAGGTCCCGGACACCCCGAATCAGAGTGGCAATAAATTAAAATAATTACAGCATCAAAAAATTAACAGCTGCTTCCTCTCTCTCTCTCTCTCTCTCTCTCTCTCTCTCTCTCTATATATATATATATATATATATATATATATATATATATATATATATATATATATATATATATATATATATATACATATATATATACAAGGTAGGATCAAAAAGTTCGGAGACTGCTGATATCTCCAACCCTGATTGGAAAAGAGGGGTACTGTTTTACCGTGGCGTAGAGGCGCATGTGACGCGGGATGTGAAAAGGAAAAAGCAGGTCCGCAGTGCAGAGTTTTTCCAGACAATGCGTGTCAGTGAACTGCAGTCGCTGGCGTTCGTCAAAAACGGAAATGACGTTTAAAGAACAACGTGCGAATATCAAATTCTGCCAGCGTTTGGGGAAATCGCCGACAGAAACATTGCACCTGCTGCAGAAGGTGCAATGTTTCTGTCGGCGATTTCCCCAAACGCTGGAAAAATTTGATGTTCGCGGTTTGTTCTTCAAACGTCATTTCCGTTTTCGACGAACGCGAGCGACTACAGTTCACTGACACGCATTGTCTGGAACACCTGCTTCTTCTTTTTCACATTTCGCGTCACATGTGCCTCTACGCCACGGTAAAATAGTTCCCCTCTAATCCAATCAGGGTTGGAGATATCAGCCCAGTCTCCGAACTTTTAGATCCTACCTTGTATATATAATATCCATAAGGGAAACATGAAAGAGAATGAAAAAGCAAGGTATCACAAATTGGGTGGTGGTGGTGGTGGTGTGTGTGTGTGTGTGTGTGGGGGGGGGTGACCTCACTGCAAGCTTTATGTCGCGATGACACTCCCGGTAGCCTGTACTTTGCCAAGGAAGAAAATACTCAGGTACAAGGAGAGCCAAGCCAAATTATTTGACCGAATTTCAAAGAAAAATAGAATCTCATAAAACCATACAATCCAAAGCTTAATCAAATATGTAATAAACAATGTTAAAACCCACTCTCTAACTATAAGACTCGACTATTAAAATCACAAATATATTATAAACCTCAAACACATTTTAAGACCAAAACAAAAACATTAAAAAATACTAAAAGATACCTTTCAAACAACCGAAACATTTTTTTTAAAACCACGGCGGAAGAATTTGCCATTTTTGTTTTAATTAGCTGCTGTAGATGGATCTTTCGCCGTGGTTGCTGCTTACTGTTCATCCTGTCTATACCATTACTGTATTGCATTATCCTTCTGGAATTAAGCTCACTTATTTATATATGCCATCTTTGTCAGTGTGTCCTTTGTCATGACACTCTATTAGCTCTTTCATGGTGTTGCATTTTCTGTGTCGGGTAGTGTATGTAGATATAAAAATTATCGTTTGAACTACGTTATTTATGTAAATGATATTAAAATAATATATTTCCCTAATAGTATATTGCATCGGATTGCGATTGGTATGTTGTCAACATAAAAAAAAAAAAAAAATGAAACTTTTTTTGGAAGAATATCTTGCGGACAGTTTATAAAATGATACATATTCCCCCTTCTGATACTCCTTAAGATCTAAATAATATTTAATATGAATGCATGGCGCTGAGCCACATTTCAGATACTTAAATGTGTTGTTTATATTTTTGTTACACAATATATATTTTTGTAACACAAAATTTAAATATTGAACTTTTAAAGTATTTTGCTTGCATGAAAAGGAATTGAATTCTAAACCTTTTTGTTTTTAATTTAGGCTTTTAATTAAAAGCACTTTTATTTACATTTAGATTGAAACCCAAGTTGTTCCAAATATAGTAAGAAAAATCTATGGGAAGAGTAATCATTATGCCACTATAAATAGATAGGGTTTAAAGATGTAACATATACTATTCAAATTGTCCAATCCTTTAATTACGAGCTAAAATAAATGCTTAGAAACATGATTGCTGACGAATAGTTTATCTGATGCAAGACCTCTTTACTTTAAAAATAGTAGTATACCCGTTCTTCGTACGGAATATATAATATGAAAAAAATATTAAATTCACAGTCATGTGCAATTTCCTATAATATTCTAAATGATATTGTTATTCAAAGCATTCTATTAACATATTTAAATTATGCTCCTAAAAATAAGTTTAAGAATCTCTGTTCTCGCTATACAAAATTATCTTTACAGGCAGATCTGAAGAGTGAAACATCCTGGTCCCGTTTGTTAATAAATTTACAAAAAATATGAAATTGAATCAATATATACCAAAATACAAGCACTAAAATTGTGTGGCAAGAATTGTATGCCCGTACTACATATATTTTCGAATATTAGAAAATACACTCTTTTGAAAAAAAAAAAAAAGCATTATGAAGAACACATGTTATGAAATGATTACAAAATCAAGGTAGGTCGAAGGACCTATCAATGGTTAGCAATTGCACATTGAATTTTCAAATCAGTAATTGGTGAAACCGCCCTTGGCGGCAATGTACGCTTGTATACGTTTAAGTAAGGAGTGATATCGTTTCCTAATGTCATCCTGCGATACATTCTGCCAGGCATTCTTCCATTGTTGCTCCAGATCTGCTACATTTCGGGGTACTCGAATCTGGCGGACTAGCATGCCCCATGCATACTCGATTGGAGAAAGGTCTGGTGACCTTGATGGCCTAGGAGCAGTATCAACAGCACGGAGACAGTCCATAGATATGCGGGACGTATGTGGCGCGGCATTATCTTGTTGTAAAACGGCTCCAGAATGACGTGGCAAAAGGGTAACGCAAACGGCCGCAGTATTTTATAAACATATCGTTGAGCTGCTAAATATGTACGTAGGATGACTAGGGGCGACCTGCTGTCATAAGAGGTAGCACCTCACACCAGGGGTAATGGCTGTGTGCCTGTTATTGTTGTTGTTGAGACACAGGCCGCCAGACCTACCAGAAAGGTGTAAGGTAAATGTTTGGACAACCGGGAAGTGCCACTCAATTTAGACCGGAACTCAGTGGGGGAGGCATCCACAGAGACCGTACCCTCCGCCCCCTACCACCAACCTCTCGGAAGGGCTTACGGACCCACATGTTTAACGTGATCGTACTCAGCGTGAACACAGCGGAAGTTTTGGCAGTGGCGGGAATCGAACCCGGGCCTACCGAGTGCAATACCCGCGCGCTAACCAGTGGGCTACCCTGCCCTGGCTGTGTGCCTGTGTAAAACAAAGGCTGATTGGGACAGCTGGCCCTGGCGCTTCCACACATGTGCCCGATGGTCATCTGCTGAAAGACTGAAGCGTGATTCATCGCTGAACATTATGCGATGCCAGTCTACTGACAGCCATGGTGCTCGGTTACAACACCACTTCAAACGACTCTGTCGATGTTGTGTGGGTTATGAGCAGACGTCTTAAAGACCGCTGTGAGCGTAACCTCAACTCAGCCAAGCACCGTGAGATGGCGGAAGATACCACAGGTGGTATGGAAGAGGCTGCAGCACGTTGGATGGCGGACAATGATGCCGTTGGGACAGTTCGGGCTTGCCGCACAATCAGCCGATTTTGCCTCGCATTCGTGCATCTTGGCCTTCCAGATCCTTCATTCCGTCGATGAGTTCCTTGCAGCAATCATTACTGACAGCATCTTTGCACAGCAGTGTCCGTTCGGTGCAGCTGGCGGCCTATTGCTCGGTATGACAAGCCAGCTTCACGCATCCCGACTATACGACCACGTTTGAACTCGTCTGATTGCTTATAAGGTCTTTGGCAACATCGTAACGGCATTATTGGTTGTGTCTCCACAGAACTGCAAAGCCTATTACGAGCAAAGATAAACCGTCCACATTTTAAACCTGTTTTATAAGATGCTAGTTGCGCAGTAGAAACGATCACTATGACCGAAGTTAACACTCATTGCCTTGCAAATTTAATCATTTGCATACTTGGTATAAAGGAATTGGCATGCGAAATTTCGAGATGATCGGATTATGTTTTGGAGGTGCTTCTTTTTTTTTTGCAAAAGAGTGTATACCCGTGTATTAGAAGAAGATTACTCATCTACATGAGTTCCAAAAAGTAACAGGTAGCGTAATAAATTGAAAATATCAATAATCCCCGTAATCTTTAAACTTGAGAGTCGTAATTGATTCGAATGTATGGGTCATTTTCTTTAAACGGGCTTTTTCATCTTTCTTGTTACAATATATTTTCTATTCCTATTGAAGCATTCAATCAATGGAAGTATACTACCTTACATCTACTTAAAAATGTTATTATAAACATTAAATTAACGAAGCCTAGGTATCCTTATAAACAACTCCTATCTGCTATCAAAGAACTTCAACAACATTTTGTCATAACTTATGTAGATAAAGCTTCTAATAATTATGCCATCATTTGTAAAAAATATTATGTTTCTCTGTTACAGAATTACTTAAAAAATAATCAAATTTTTAAACCCATTAATAATCAGTCTATCCATATCAAAACTAAAATGCTAAAATTATATACACAATTAAATATTAATTGTAAGTTTTTTAAATTTCCTTATGTTACTTTGGTTCCTAAATTCCACAAATCTCCTCTCAGTTTTAGAACAGTCACTTGTGGACATAATACCTTTACCACTACAGCTAGTAAGTACTTGCTTAACTGTTTAAATCGAATTAATGAATCTCTTAAATTCAGAATATTTCATTTTGAACAATAGTTTTGATTTAGTTAATCATCTTAGCAAGTTTCCACAAATTCTTGGTTTTCAAACCTTTGATTTTAAAGACCTTTTTAATAATATTGTCATTAAAGATTTATATAAAGTTATTATCTCTCTTTATCATGACTATATATCTTCCAATCATGTTGCTTTTAATGTCAAAAATTTTCCTATGCTCTTGCACTTTGTGTTATACAACAATTATATTATCCAAGGTGATAATATTTATTTACAAACATCTGGTGTACCACAAGGTGGCTGTAGTAGTAGTATACTTGCTAACTTATATCTTTATTATTATGAATGTCATTTTAACTCTAATTCATATATTATATATAGATATGTTGACGACTTAGTTTGTATTATCATTGATGATTCCTATCCCATTAATATTGATTTTTACCCGTCTAACCTTGAATTAATTCCTAATGAGCCTTGCGTTAGTCAAACTGTTAATTTTCTAGACCTAAATTTAGATACCCTCAATAATCATGTAATCACCAATCTATATGATAAAAAAGATTCTTACAACTTCACTATCATAAAGCTGCTATCATATCATTCTTGTAATTCTATTCAATTGTTTAGAAACATCATTTTAAACCAGCTATTTCGAATACATCGACTTTCTGATCCTCAGTTTCACTTTCTTCACATCAATAAACTTAAACGCATTTGTCAAAATTACCAATACCCGGAAGTATTTGTAAATAATATTATTAATAATTTCAAATATACCACGTAATGGTTTTACACATGCATTATTTGTCTTTGACTGGTTTACTCATTTTTGAAAATTCACCCATTCTTATCATCTCACTTTCCACTAGGCCTGAGTCTGATACCGTTTGCTATTTTCGAATGACTATTTTCCACTTGTCCTGAGTCCTATACTGTTTGCTATTTTTGAGGGTCTCCATGCATATTATGTGTCGTTCAAGTGTATTCATTCCGGTGCCCACTCGCATTGACGAAGTGAGGTGAAATGCTCAGTCACTAGTT
The DNA here is from genome assembly GCA_951213105.1 of Amaurobius ferox. Taxonomy (NCBI): domain Eukaryota; kingdom Metazoa; phylum Arthropoda; class Arachnida; order Araneae; family Amaurobiidae; genus Amaurobius; species Amaurobius ferox. The sequence continues at coordinate 77,733,782 of OX578139.1, read as the reverse complement.
TATCTTACACGTGGTGCTATGCTTTTGATATCGTGTTTCAGTTCGAGGAGGTATTGTTTTTCAGATTTGTATAATTCATTTGCTTTATTTTTCTCCTTCCACTAGCCAGTAGACAGTTCCAATGGTGTCTATAGTTAAATACTATCGCCATTGTCAGAAACTGGCTATTCTATCGGTTTTAATTCGAATTGTATGGCTGTCCTGATGAGAATGCAATTTCGAACTAACCGCCATTTTTTGTGGGGTTTCAATTGATTGTTATCTATTCTTAATCTCTTATCTTAAGCTGATTGTTATTACCTTTTCTCATTTTTGCCGCGTTTTATTTTTATTTTATTTTTATATACTTTTAATTGTGATTTTTGAATCCTAATATTCTTCTCATCCCCCTTTCCATTGTAGTGATATGTTACCTTCTCTCTTTATCCTTAGTCTTGGCCTATATTTACTCATTTGTAACAGATATTCTAGAGATGGGTTTTTTTGTACATACAGTAGTTTATGCATTATTTTCGATTAAAATCCTTTAATTTTTATTTATATATATATCATATATATATATCTATATATATATATCTATATATATATATATCATATATATATATATATCATATATATATATATATATATATATCATATATATATATATATATATCATTAGAAAAATTCAAAATTTGTTTTGCATTAAATGCAATCTTATATTTAGAACTAACTTCTTATTTGTTTTATCTTCGACAAAGAAAATCTAGTTTAAACGTAGTTCACCTGTTCAAATGTCATTCCCTTGACTACCAAGAAGACAGGTAAATGACGACAGGGGAATGACAAATTGTGATTTTACTTTCTGAGCATATGCGTTTTATTTGCATTTAAGCCTAACTTGATATTCAGTTTGCTACACTAACTAAGCATACATATTTGTTAAAAAAATTATATACTTTTTTATTCTGAGAATAATTAAAGACAGGTGAATGACAAGGAATAAAAATACTTACCCCAAATTTCTCAGTTTTATAATATTTCCCTGCACAGAATGATAGCTAGAGCATAGCCAAACTGTTGAAATGGTCAATATGGAGTTTAGTAGAAAAGAATAATACTTTAATTATATTATGTTGTCATCTATGTACAGAATGAGGTGTTAAAATTTAAAGACAAGTGATTGACAAAAAGCTAGGAGATAGTCGTAAAAAATTAATTTAAAATATTGCTCTAATGCATAGCGGATTTTTTATTACTGTTTGTATTTTAAATTATCGAATTTAATATAAAACATCAAATTAAAAGAAAACTAGAAAATGAAGGCTTGTAAATGAAGTTGTGATTTCATTATTTGGCTGTTGGGACACAAAAAGGAATGATATTTAATAAGAAAACAAAATTTTTGAATATTAAAAATATAAATTGTTTTTTTAGCCAATGGGTGATAAATATGAATTACAATATAGTAAAACTGATCAGTGTCCAAAATCAGCCCCAACTCATGCAAACATTTATTAAAACACCTGGGCCATGTAAAACTCCCGTTTACAGAAAATGACCCATATGCTAAAATGAAAGCGCTAAAATTGTAGGGGACGATATAACCGCACACTTATATTCTCTTAGATAAGAAGATATGCCCGTGTAGTAAAAGAAGATTACTCGTACTACAATGAGTTTCAACCGTTTTTGCCAAAATAAAACAGATGACGTAATAAATTGAAAATATGAATAATCCCAATAATCTTTAAGCCGAAATTGATATAATCCAGTCAAAAATGCAATTTCGATAAAATTTATTTCATATACATTTCTTTATTATTTAAATAGGAAAATATTTAATAAAGTTTAGTAATACTATTTGTCGCTTAAACACATTGGATGTAAATACGTTGCTGAGTGACATGATATCGTTTTCTTCATATAAATTTACCAGAAAAAATATCGTCTGCATAATGCTATGTCTATGGAAGATTTAACTGAGCTTTTTTAATTAATATCTAGACAACCCCTGGTCCTAGAAGTTCGAAACATGGACTCTATTTTAAGTGGGGCTATTACAAGGCTATCCACAAAATTTGATGAAATTCGGTTCAGCCGTTCTCCCGTGATGATGTGTCAAACATACAGACAGACAAACAATATATTTTCAATTTTATTTATATAGATTTGCGCAAATTTTGATGAACATCTACGACTGTTCTTCGACCATTTTGGTGTACTTAGTTCTCGTGCTTACTATCTGCCTATTCTGAAAATGCTTACTGCCTTAGTACTCAAGACCCCCATTCAATCAAAAGATGCTGGGATGTCAAATTTTTATGGGCGAAATTTTAAGATAAGCTGCGGACTTTTGATAACTGATAAGCTTAAAAACACTGCATATTTTTTTTTCACATTTATGCTGTTAATTAATAGACAGGCTCATAGTTACAGACGCCACTTATGACTTTCTCAAAGTTAGGATCATGCTCCCATTAAAAATAACAGCATCCTAGGCCTGGTTGTGAGCTTTTTATGTGCTTTTCAGCATGGAATGGCAGAAAAATTGCAATATGCCATTCCAGACATCGGTTATTCCATGTTGGAGTGCATATAATGAGTGCGAAACTCTTCTTTGGATGCTGGCTGTTAACTGCAATTGGAGTTATAACGTACTTTAAATCAGACATCTTTGAAATGTTTCTGATGGGTCGAAAACATTTATGGCAATAAATTGAAACTGATTAGTGTTTCCAGGTTCCTTAAAATAAGCAGAAAACTCAGTTCGAGTAAGTTCAGTTGGAAGGGAATTTCTTTTCACACTTAGGATCAGGGACGTCATTTCACCATATTCTAATGGTGGTGGGGCAAAGTTCTATATGTTTGAGTTGTAATTTGCAGATATGATTGTTTTAACACTCGCAACTTGTGAAAAGGAAGTGATGTGAAAAGGAAGAATCAGGTCCGCAGTGCAGGGTTTTTAAAGACAATGCGTGTCAGTGAACTGTAGTCGTTCGCGTTCGTTGAAAACGGAAATGGTGTTTGAAGAACAATGTGCGAATATCAAATTCTGCCATTGTTTGGGGAAATCGCCGACAGAACGCCGACGTTTGGGGAACATTGCACTAGCTGCGCAGGTGCAATGTTCCCCAAACGATGGCAGAATTTGATATTCGCACGTTGTTCTTCAAATACCATTTCCGTTTCCGACGGACGCGAACGATTACAGTTCACTGACGCGCATTGTCTGTAAAAACCCTAACAGGCATTGTCTGGAAAAACACCTGTTTCTTCCTGTTCACACCTCACGTCACATGTGCCTCTACGTCACGGTAAAATAGTTTCCCTCTCCTCCAATCAGGGTTGGAGATATCAGCACAGTCTGAGAACTTTTTGATTCTACCTTGTATATATATATAATTGAAGAATTTTAATTTACTTGTATTATATATACCTGAAATTGATCATTTATTGAAAACTTCTGAATAGCAAAAATGAAAAAAGATGTCGGAAGTGATTATTTAAAATTAATAGTGACTATATGACAAGCTTGTGATATTTTTAATTATTTAAGTATATATAAAAATTAATTTGGTTGTAAAAACGTAAATGAAATTTTTATGGAAGCGTATCAGTTTTATGTATTTTTTTAAAAACTTTTTATGACACCAGGATTTATGCGAAAGGTAAATTGAATACAATAATATAAAGTTATTTAAATTTAATGAAATTTGCATGAATACAAAGAGGCTTCATATACCTGCCTTTTTTAGAGTAATAAGTGTCTAAAAATAAAATTATATCAGCTTTGCTTTGTGAAGTTACAAGTAATCTATATGTATGTAGCACTACTGCAGTGAAGAAAAATAAATTATTGATAATGAGAGATGAATAATGTTGTTGAGACACAGACCGTCCGACCTACCAGATAGGTGTAAGATAACTGTTTGGACGGCCGGAAAGTGCCACCCAATTTAGACCGGAACAAAGTGGGGGAGGCATCGACAGGAACCGTACCCTCCTTCCCCTATCACCAACCTCTCGGAAGGATTTACGAACCCACATGTTTAACGTGATCGTACTCCGCGTGAACACGACGGCAGTTTCGGGAATCGAACCCGGGCCTACCGAGTGCAATTCCCGCGCGCTAACCAATGGGGTACCGCGCCCTCGAGATGAATAATGTATAAAAGTAAACAGTAAAGATCTCTGGATTTCATAATTTCAGAGTTTTTAATTTTTTTAATCTTAAAATAACTAATGCAATAGCTATAATGCAGAAAAATTCAGAAATTTGTTTTCTTATCTTGTTTTTAATATTTTGGAATATAAAACCATATCATAATTAACAAAATCACCAACAATGTGTGGACTACTAAATGTGTACATCTGAAAACCATGTTTAGTTAAAAAGAAAAAAAAAAGTAACGTTTAATTTTATTTTTGCAAATATATTTATTGCTGTCTCTATGCCAATTGCTTTGGCTTCCTAACTGACAAGCAAGGCAGCCAGTCTTTCATACCCCATCGAATTCTTCAATAATTTTTAATTCACTTCAGTGACGAGAAGAAACTTCCCCTTTTTTTCCTGTGAAGAAATTTCTTTTTCTTCACTGGAATTCGACTACAATTAGATAAAAAAAAAAAAAAAACTAATGTTAAAGTTTTTTTTTTCTGTGACCAGAGTTAAAAGTTTGCCAGAGCTTAAGGGTGGCAATGGTCCTACCCTGTCTCCCTCCCCTAAATGACGCCCCTGCTTAGGATTATAAATTTGAAGAGTACTTCCAGCTGATGGGTTTAACTCATTTTGAAGAATAAAAAAATGTGCCGGTTTTCTTCATCTCAGAGAGAGAGAGAGAGAAAAAAAAAAACCCTCTGTGAACTGCTTGAGATTTTGCGTATAGCTTATAAATGAGAATCATGACCTTTCTCTTAAATCTGTCTTTTGAAGAGAAAATTCGCTTTTGCTAAAACATGAATATTCGGTAAATGTAGACCCACAAATGAAAGTGACACACCATTGGCGTAAGAAGAAATACTTTTTTAAAAGAGAAGATGTGAAATTAAGGACTTGCTAGTTTGAACCTTCCACACTACCCGTATTCGGCTAAGTTCAGTACCCCATAAATATTTAGTATACCACAGTAGCCCGAAAACATTTAGTTTAACTCAAATTTTTTATAATTTAAATTTGCTGAATGGGATTGATCAGCTACGATGCTACATATCGTAAAACTGATAGGTAAGCATGATACTAATTATTCTACAGTAAGCTCTATAAAGACATTTTCTCGTGTTTATGTTTGATATTATATTTGTATATTCTTCAACAATTTTCATAATGATTGATTTTCAGTATTTCTCAGAACATAACAATTGTTAATTTTGTAACAACTGATACTCGAGTTTACCTCTCTAAAAAAACATATTTAATTTTGGATGGTGAACTAATTTTAGGCTCACAAATTTGTCTGTTGTTGTTTCGGCGACTAGAATTGTCGAGGAGAAGATAAATGGACACTTTAAACAGAATTTTAAAGCCATTTTACACGAGACATACAACCCAAAAGTTCTGTTTGAATTGCTGGCTTCAGTGTTCAGACTAATTCTTTTTGTCTCGCAGTTACAGTTTAATGGTGCCTTAACCGACACTGTCCTTCAGATCGTCTCCAAAATCAACAATGGAAAGTCCACAAAAGTGTCTAATTTCACGGTGAGAGTTATTTCTTTGACACTGGCTAATTGAGACATTGAACGGAATGACAAAGACGATATAAAAAAGTCGTCAAGATCTGTTGTCCTTACAACTTAGTTTGTCATTTTAAAGCAGGAAGAGCTTTTATTCAGTCGTCTGTGACCTCAAGAAAGAGTTAAGTTCTACTGTCGCTTTCTTTCTGTTAGAAAATAGTTGTGAAAAGGCAAAAAAGTAACAATTCATTTGCTATTTTTCAGTAAACATTGGGATTTGACTACTGTGACTTTGCATTGTCTACTTTGTGTAGAAAAGTTACGATTTTGAATTGTATATGGATTAAAAAATAAGACATTATTTCCTAAAGAATTTCCCTTTGAGGTGTCGAATTTTTTATTTTATTTTATTCCATAGTTTGTGGTATGTTCTAAGCTGTTGTCTTTCGGGAAAATCTCCCACAATCATATTGTACCATAACCAGGAAACGGAGATTTGATTTCAGTTTTCCTATTAAATAGAGCTTAAAGGTCGATTAACTGAGCTAGGATTTCTTTTAATTAAAGATAATTAAGTGGCTTTGTTTCATAATCAAGATTGGCACCACGTCTGCATACAATAGACAAAACCAAGAACAAAACTTTTTTAAAAAACGAAAGGTTTTTTTTATTTAACATCCTAAAAGACGTACAAAAATTGTTAAAAACAGCCAGAGCGCTTTCGGACGTATATACGCCCTTCATCAGTAGCTACATGAGTAGTAAAAGCGTGGAATGTTTATATATATATAGAGACCATTTTAAAACAAATTTGCATAAAATATAAAATGGTAAATGAACATACTAAAATAATACAAGAAATATACACTGAAATTACACAATAAGTTTAAACGCTTACAAATTTTAAATATTACAAGAAAAGAACTAATACAGAAATTTGTATTAGTTCTTTTCTTGTAATATTTAAAATTCGTAAGCGTTTAAACTTATTGTGTAATTTCAGTGTATATTTCTTTATTATTTTACTTAGTTCATTTACCATTTTATATTTTATGCAAATTTGTGTTAAAATGGTTTCTCTATATATAAACATTCCACGCTTTCACTACTCATGTAGCCACTGATGAAGGGCGTATATACGTCCGAAAGCGCTCTGGCTGTTTTTAACAATTTTTGTACGTCTTTTAGGATGTTAAATAAAAGACTTTTCGTTTTTTAAAAACGTTTTGTTCTTGGTTTTGGCTTTGTTTCATTTTGCAAGGCAGCTGTTTAAAAACTCAGGTGTTCAAAAGTTTGAAATATACATATCTTAAACGGATTTCATTGCTGCCTGTGTTTAAGGAAATGGAAGTGCTTTTTAATCCACAAATTCAGATTTATATAAATATACTATTTGACATAGAAAATTCTGCACTTTATTGCAGAATTTTCTATGTCGAACTGCGTAATATGTAAAGGCATTGAATGAGATTCTCGGATCCTGATGCATTTACATGTTTCGAAAATCCCCGAATACGAATTACCCATTTTTCAATGAAGTCTAAATTTAAGACAACGATGTCTCTCGAACAAATGCAGCAAATCAAATGAAATTTGGTACGATTATGCCAATCGATTACCATCAAAGGTCTATTGGTTTTTGGTGTGAACGAACTAGGAAAAGCTCTCAATTTTTCTAACATTTTCTTTTCTTTCCTTTCTTTCTTTCTTTCTTTTTTTTTATGCAAAATTGGATAAATGATGTAAAAACATGATTATGTTTATACACTCCCATCCTATAGATCGGATTAAGGTAAGGTTTTCAATTAATTGAAATCCATAACATAAATTTATTAACATAAAACATAGCTAACATTTAAAAAATATATCCTTTTTATATATTACATCGCATCCCTTTTATATGCATATGTTACTTTGTAGACATTGGCGTCCATGGAAGCCAATGTCTGCAAAAGGGGATCGAACTGTTTGGGATAGGGTATGTCAAATGCCTGTCTTTTTGAGAGGTTTTTCTTTTGGTATGGACACTGTCCCACCCTTAAGCAAAAACTTAATGTCATACAAGCTTTTCCATAAAAAAATAATTTTAATTTCGAATTTAACTTGGAAGTCGAATTAAATAACAAATAGATCGTGAAACTGCAGATTGAATTAAATGCATATATTTCTTCGAAGAGAGGAATGCCCTAGATAGAGGGATATGTGGGCGAAGTCTAAATGTGCATATTTGGGATTTTGTATGGTTACTTTCGTAAAAAATGTGGGCTATCTCATTGAAAATATAATATGATATTCATATTTACGATATGTTAGCTGTATTTAGAAGGTATAGCGATGACTGCGAAGAACTTTATTTTATGCAAATTTTATGTTCTGCCTCTATGTTGCGCATGTTCTGTAAATAGGTTACGCATTTGTGTGCTAGAAAAATAAAAGTCAGTCAAAGAAGCATTTTAGAATTTCTAATTAAATCAGCCTAAGTAGAAATTAAAAATAAATTTTTGAACGATTCAAATAAAATGCCAATGATTTTAACCCAATTTTGCGAGGAAAATTAATTGGTGGTTCCGAGAGTGATTTTTTTACTTTATTAAACTTAATTTAATGTTAAAATATTGATGGTTAAAATGGTATTTACGCTGCCCTTAAAATTTACGGGATCTGCACCCCACAAGTTAAAATATTTTTGTACAGAATGTGTCATATTAACGAAATAGAAAAGGTATAACTGCAGAGTATGCGTGACCTTGATTTTACTGTCTATGAAGATGGGCCTTCGACTGTTTTTTTTTTTCGTGCAACTTTCATATTTATGGTCGGAATAGCACATAAATTTATTTTTAGCATAATGTCGTCATGATAAATCTAATAATGACATGAAATTGGGAGTTGATTTTTGGAACTAATGAGCAGCAACTCAACATGAAGACGACCACTTAAGCAAATTTGATGATCAGTTATGTATAGAACACATTATTCCGAGTCTAATGATACTGTTGGTTTGATTATACGATCCGAGGAGCCAAAATAACGAGTGCTGTTCGGATTTTTTTTTTTTTGGGGGGGGGGGCGGGGAATTGACTGCACATATAACATTATTTCATTTTATTGAATTCTTAAATTATTTTTAGTGAGCGCAATTTTAATCTATGTGAGCACACGCGAGCAACAAGTTGTTAAACCCTGTTACAGATTCCATCTACTTTTGAATGATCTTTGAATAAGTTATATAAATAAATTATATGCTTATAAATCTTTTTTTACGCTTTGCGGTGCATTTTTTGATTTATGTGAAGTAAAACTATTTCTAGACTTCACATACGTTACTCCAGTTCTCTTAATGCCAGCCAATTTTTGTGTTTGCCTTCCTTTCACAGAAACACTTATTATAATTTGATCGTTTTTATTACTCATAACAATTATACATTAAAAAAATGCTTTTCCAAAATATTGCGATTTAAATAGCAATGTTGTTTGAAGCCACCCGCACAGGTGCTCAATTTTGTGTCAACTTCCCCACACAGGTGGCTTTAAAAAACCCGCAGTCCTTTGAAGTTTGGGTGCAATAACCTAGGCACTTATGTACTTTTCCTTTATACAGAAAAGAAAGGGCCATTGCGATCGGTGTTTTGATTACCCAGTGGGGGAAACTGGGTGACCGTGAAACCGCGATTACTAATAGTTAAGACAGGGTGGTAAAAACGATTCCAGGCTTAATAAAAGAGAGACAACGATGGGGAAGGTCGGATGGGAAGCTTCCTAATTTTCACAAATATTACTGAGGTGAACGTCCGCTAGTGTAGCTTTAATTTGAATTTAATGGAACGGTTCTGCAGTGTTGCTTTAGGGGGAGGGGGGAGGACAATTGGAAATACTGTGAGGGTTAACTGTCATTCCTGCTTGTAACCCAATTAATACCGTAGAATTCCATCGTTTCGCCTTCAAATGCGACTGAAAATCGCGGGAAAATATACGAGGTGCGCTTACTGAGAAATTTCGGTTATGAAAACAAGTACAATACTGTTGATTCGCCGCCCCTTCAAATGCGACGGAAAACGCGGTTTGTGTAGGGGGAGGATGCTTACACGGAGTTTTCAGAGAGAGGAAACAAGGTATAGTTTTATCAATTAATTTACTTTTTTTCGATGAGAAATTAAAAAAAAAAAAAAAAATTCCGATATTTAAGGGGGCGGGGGGGGGGGGGGGGAGATGTTTTATGGAAAAATTTCAGAATTTCAGGAAATTTTCAGAATTGAGACAAAAGAAAGGGGGGTACGCTTTCCCGGCGAGGAAGAGCGTATCGACGGAATTCCACGTTAAGTAGCTCAACATAAAATGCCCTGTATTTTCAATGCTTACATGAAATAAAATAAACTGATGCGGACAGCAAATAGTTTTCCCTACATTATGTAATAACTTTACGTTTTGAACAGCGAAATAAGGATGTAGAAGCTACACGCCACAATATTGTTGGCTAACATTGGGCATTTTTTCGAATGACAACATGTAAATCTATTTCGTGGTACTCGATTAATTTATGAGTAGCCCCTATAAATTCGGAGTATATTTGGGGGTAATATCAATCTCATTCCAGATTTTTGCTTTCTCTTACTAATGTACAGGGTATAAAACGCAAAACTGGCCTATAAGGGGCGTTCCTAAAATATGGAAAACACTCCTATAGTAGATTTCTAATTACTAAAAGTTTTTTCATGTATTATCATATGGAAACTAAGAAAAAGGTTCGATTCTTTTGAGAGCAAAATTTATCGAGATACTAAGCATTGAATTTTGTGATTAACATCACTTTCCCACGTCTTCAAAATCATCATTTTGGGCTAGCATTGAGGGACAGTATAAAATGAAAATGAAACATCTCAGGATATTTGTTTTCTTTTCATTTAATGACATATTTTTAGGATTTATCAGGGTGCTCTAGAAAGTCCTTTAACACTTAATAATGTGCTTAGAAAAGGGACTATAGGCCATAATATGGGGTATTTATTGACAAATTGACATGATTCGCATTTTAATTTGTGTATAATCCCCAATTTCTCAGGGAAAATTTTTTTTTTTGCTGAAAATTTGAGCTGCAATAGCTCGGTAAAATTTGCTCGTAAAGGAATCGAACTTTTTGTATTTTATATTTTACTGTATGAAGAAATTTTTTTGGAATTGGAACATTTTGGATTGCGGGATCGTTAAAAAATTAGATTTCGTATTTTTCGGGCAAATATGTTTTTGGATATAAAACTGTTATAAGATAAATTGTAACCTTATTTGAAACATTTTCGTAATTGGAAGTATATGTATATCTATGACTAACGGTTCAAAAAATAAAGGTCGTTCCAGAACTTTCAGGGGGCATTGTACAGAGAAAGTATTGTTTTCCAGAAAACTTTCGAAATCGAGTTTTTGACGGAAAAGTACATTTTAAGACTTCGATACATTTAGAAGATGTTGAAGAAAAATATCCGTCTCTGCATACGTGTGTCTGGGATGTCAGCATGATAACTCAAGAAAGAATGTCCGCACTGCGATATGCAATTTTATGTGTGCGTATATACATTATGTAAAACCTGAACTAGATAAAACTTTTAACTCGCATGGTAAAACTTATATTATTCGAAATTTTATATTTTTATAAAATTTTGAAGAACACCGATAATGTCTTGAACAATAGTGGCTGGTAGTATAAGCGGGAAATAAATAGCTTGAACTACGCCATGGATGTAAAAAATATTAAAATAGTATATACAAGATCTGATCAAAAGTGTCCGATATTTTTGTATTTTTTTTTACTGAAACCAATGTTAGTTTGGTGATGGTGCGGTGGTGTAAGCAGCTGCATTGGACGTATACGCTTATTTATTACTCCCAGCACGACTCAGTTGCTGTCAAGCAGCCGATGTTTGTTGTCGTGTTTTCCGCTCTTGTCGTATTTCCATTTTAGACTACAATAACCGAACTTGTTGAGCAAAGTCATTGCATCAAATTTTGTTAGAAACTTCGCGTTGCCCAGTCTGAAACAATCAGGAAGACCGTTTCAAAGAGGGTTGAACGTCTGTTGAGAGAGCTACCACAGTTCTGGCAGGCCGTCTAAGCAGAAATTATGAAATTCTCAAAATAGTTCACATCTGGGTGATGGAAAACCAAGGACTAATTCTTATAGCGATAGAAAATGACATCAGAATTATTCAATACTCAGTATAAACAATTTTGACTCGCGATTTGATTTCGTATAGGGTTGCCGTTAAATTTGTGCCTAAAACCTCCTATCGCATGGCAGCTAGCCCCTTTGCTTCGATGCCGACTTCTGATTAAGAATAAATTTTTTCAGGTCTGGTAAGCTATTTATTCCTTAAATCTAGTTCCGTGAAACTTCTGGCTGTTAAGCTAAAAATGCCGCTAAAAGGTTCCCGATTTCAAAGCAGAGGAGATCATGTTCATGTCAAATGCGACAAAACAGCTGTTGGTAATACTGAAAACGGTCTTTGAAAAGGGCTTCTACTAATGGAAGGAGTGCTGAGCTAAGTGTTGGGAGTCGTAAGTTGAAGGTTATTAATGTCCGAACTCAATAGGTGAGCTTCCCCCACCCCCCCCTGACCTAAGGTTGGATACTTTTTTTATCAGACTATTAACACAGATGAGCTAAATCCATCCCAGACCTGTTTCTAACTTTAAAAATGGATATTTATAAGAAATCATCCAAAAATGTTGAGATAATTATTTGCAAACGAAATAAAAAAATGATGTAATTTTTATATTTTCTGATATTAATTACGATACAAATATGGGATATGAATGCATAAGGAAGTTGAGTGAAGACTCATACTCTGGATATTTTACTGTGCTGAATCTTACATCGTGGAAAAACGAGCAGTAACAAACGGTAGGTGAACTTTGCAACTCAGCTTTAAATTCCATTAGTGTCCACAGGGAAATAACACCGACAAACCATAGACAGCCTGAAAAAAAAAATCATTCAGGAGGAATGTATGGAATGAAATAAGGGCAAATGATAGTATTTTCGTCAGCTAATGCATTCACTTTCTACCAGCTTGAATAAATGTTATTCGAGTCATTTCAGTTCCATGATACATCGTGCACAGAAAACATCAAAATAGTGATTGCTAAACGGCACTCAATAAAGTATTTCACTTATTGCACTTGCATTTTATTTGTTTCTTGCCATTTGCAAAATAAATTATAGTTTTGGATTTTTCTGTTTGGAAAAAAATTTGAGTTATCATAACATCATGCATATAATATCCTGTATAGAGTTATTGCAAAGAAAGGTCAACGATTTATTGAAGTTGCTGAATCAATACGAGGGAAAAGTGAAAAGTTAGTTAAAAAACAAACAAACAAAAAAACCCCTGCTATTTTGAGTTCATAGTTTATAATAGCTTTTCTACGAAATAAAGCAGCTTTTCAGGCTATCATACATTTTTTAAATTTCTTTTGAATGGTGTAAAAAGTACATTGCTGTGTTGCGTTCATTTCGGGAATATATCTGGAATTCGAAAAAAAAAAATTGCCAAATTTAGTGTTATGCTTTTTTGAGCTACCCTTTTGAATCTTGTAAATAAATGAACAATTATTATTATTTTTATTTTCCTTATATACATAATGTATAAGGAAAGTATTGTGACGGGGTCGAAAATTCGAATTTGAGTTTTCGACGGGAGAGCACGTTTCAAGCATCTTTGATCACGAATCAAACATTTTTGAGGTGATGTCTCTCTCTCTCTCTCTCTGTGTGTGTGTCAGTGAGTCTGCGGCGACGATATCTCACGGACGAATGGAGCGATTCGAATGAAATTTGGTACAAAAATCACAATCCGTGAATACTGGAAGTCTATTGTTTTAAAACGTAATCGAATGTTCAGAACCCCCCTCAATTTTCGAGTGAAATTTTGAAAAAATCATCAAAAAATCAAAACCTTTAATAAAGTTACGCAAATAGACATTTATTACGTAATTTTTCCTTAGAAAATCATTGACATGAACTTTAGAACGCTAGCATGAACCGTTTTCGAGATATTGTACATTTTTCAAACAAATTTATCAAAAAATCCCATAAATTAAAGAAAAAGTATTAACTGTTGAGAAACATGTTCACTTTTCATATGTAATATCATGTGATAAATTGGGTGACACCATTCTCGTGGATCTAGCTCGTTTCATGCATGAGAAATATACTTTGAGTAATACTTTTGCATTTAAACGCCAATAGTCATTTATCTGCTGTAAGAATAATTTATTTCTCAGTCCATAACGCTTGGCAAGATTTTGGCAACGAATTTGGCGGAATGTCGCCAACTTGGCGACTTTTTGAAATGCTACCAAATTAACGAAAATCTCGCCAAATGGATAAAAATGGCGCTAAATCAATGAAAATGACGACAAATTGTCGAAAATTCAATATCTTGGAAAAAATATAAGTATCTACTATAAGGAAAACCTATTTTTTTTACTGTAAACGTAGTAAATTCATTGCATTATATAAGGAAAGTCATGTGTTGCTCATATTAGATTTTTTTTAATTATCATAAACGTGGTTCTTTTTCATATTTTAAGTTTCGAAAGTTAATGTGGCAATTCGAAACGTATATACGTTTTATTTGTTTTATTTCTGTTTAATGAAAAAGTAAGCACAGAACAAAATGAAAACTCAGCATATTTGGAAGTAAATAATTAAAAGCGGCAGTTTGGAGCTTGGAAAGGTATGTCGGTAATATTCTAAACATGTTATACATAAAATGTTTAAAAACAAACAAAACAAATGCAGTAATTTTACTTTAAAATTTTTTTTCTATAATAACTGATGATATAAAATTGCATCAAGTACACAAAAACATACAGGATTCTTTATAAAAGTTCTTTAGCATCTCAATGACTTTATAAAGAAAGGTTCATGAGTGTATACGCTAGGTTTATCTATTGTAAAGTGACCATACCCGATTGAATAAAAGTGGTTGCAGAGTCCCTAGCTGAGAATTTAGAAAGTTAGGATAACGGACTTGGTACGAAAGCGAGATAGACGATAAAAGCTACTAACAAAGTTGTAGAGAATTGCCTGGTGAGTATGAATCGGCACTGAAACTGTCACAAAAATCATTTATTTGACACAATATAGGGTTGCTGGCGAATGACAGTCAAATTCAAGAAGAATACAATAAACAATACTTACAGGTACAGGAATTTAGTGTACAGTCTGTTCAAAATGCCCTACATCAACAACTATGAGCATTTGAATTCGAGAAAGAATATGACTGTGTACGTCGATAAGCATTGAGGCCGTCACCGTCTTATAGGCATTGATGATACGACTTTTTTGACAGGTATATATTGCCTTCCATATATACGTTTCGTTCGTTCCTGATGTCGATTTCCACTCATTAGATACTGTTCTGAAACTTGTAATTGGCTCTTTACCTCTCTTTGTTGCGGAGTACATTGTCACTACCCTAATTTTTTAAATTCTTTCGAACATGCTATTACGTTTAAATTCAATTGGGATCCAGAATTTACCCATTCATATAACCGTACCAAATAAAGTTCGAAACGATTCGTTCGTTTGCGAGATGTCGCATCTGCAGACTCCCTCTCTCACATACACATTGCTTCAACACACACACACACACACACACACACACACACATATCTCCTTGTCGAGTTCGTTATCCTAGATTTTTAAATTCTCCTGTAGGGGCGCTGTAATCCTTTTTATTAGATCGGGCATATTTACGTTACAATAGATAGACCTAACGTGTATACTCACAGACCTTTCCTTGCGAAGTTATTGGTGTGCTCAAGGATTTTCTTAGGATTTCTGTATATGATTATAATGTTACAGCCGTATAACCGGGCGTTGCACAACTGGTCATTTCTTCAAGACCACGGTTTAGCTAGTGATCGTTGTCGCTCTCCAACAGAGTTAGGAAGTGCAATTAGATAACCATCAAACACAAAATTCCTTAAAGAAATACTTTTAGAATTTTCCTGATAGAAGTATATACTTTTAATTCAGCAACGATGCAGCGCATTTTTTCATTCCCACCCACCGTTAACAAAAAATGTTTTGGATTACAGTCAAGTGACATCTGTCCTTTTACAGAGCATTGCATACAAACGAGCCTTGCTTGTTTGCATTCTGACTTTTATTATTGTAAAATCCTAGAATTGTATAGCTAGACTAGTAATTTTTTTTCCCAATGTTACACGTTACAAAGGCCAAAAATTTCAAACAAATGTAAAAACAATGTTTATCGCATGCAGACGCATATCGTATTTTCTACAGAATCAAAAAATACCATAACTGACGTCTATGAATTATTAATGGTCGCGTTTATAAGAACGAATTTTCCAAACACTATTCCTCGGCCTTCGATTTGTTGAAGTGCATGTGTTTTCGCAGAGGTCATTCCAGATGCCTGTAGGGGAGAAACGCGAAAGAGAAAGGACTTTATGTGCACTTCTCTTCGTAGAATGGAATGAAATAAAGTGACTTGCATTTTAATTTCTCCCCTGGCCAGGTAAATAACTAGTATTTTCACTTCGAATAATAGAATAATACTTTTACGGATGGTAGAAGGTTGAGGTCGTTCTAAAGAAAGACATAAATGTTAGCGCGGTATGAATTATTTCTAAAGGAAATGATTTGTTTGAAATTTTACGAGGAAAACTGTTAATTAAGCTTTCATTTTGTGGTTTCCAGAAATTCAAAGTTTACTATTTCAGAACAGAAAAATTGCACTGTAGTACACGTGGACAATCCGTGGTTCTCAAAAACATTTTGAGTGATTTTTGACCTTCAATGTTTCAGAAAAAATAAATATTTTGTTAGTGATAGCATTCTAGATTCATTAAAAATGCCAGCCGATTTTGGAGGCAAAGAGCAGTCTCCTTCACCAGGATAGAAGATAGGAGCACCACACCAAGGTAAGAATGCGTCTTAAGCTCGCCATACGCGTATACACAGCTTTCTCTTCCGATCGGCTTTCTTCTTATTCGACCCAGACCGTCCGTCCTACCCGAAAGGGTGAGGTATCTGTTTGGACAGCCGGGAAGTGCCATCCAATTTGGACTAGAACCCCATGGGGGCGGCATCCACAAGAACAGTACCTTCCTTCCCTTACCACCAACCTTTCGAAAGGACTTACGGACCCACATATTTAACGTGCCCGTACTCTGCGTGAACACGGGACAGTTTAGGCAGTGCCGGCAATCGTCCGAGTGCAAGCCCTACGCGCTAACCACTGGGCTGTCCCACCCCCTTCCGATCAACGGTTACCTTACACCTTTCTGGTAAGTCGGACGATCTGGGTCTCAACAACAACAGCCCCTTTCCGATCGACCTGAGATAGTCCAAGCTTGAAAGGTTGAAGTGATGTGTGTAGGGCGGCTAATCTATTGGTCTGTTAGATTGTATAGGGATGAATTTGCGCTGTACTGCCGGCCGGCTGCGCAATCGCTCCTGTTGAATTGGCGTGTATGGCGAGATATTTCGGCAGAGCCTTCAGTCTACAGGTTTGCACGCGTTGCTCAACAGCGTTTGTGCGTATATTATTTTCATTCACAAAAGAACTGAAAATGACCAACAGTCCAAAGAGGGGATCTATCTGTACGTGTGTGTGGCTCGGAACAAACCAACGTAACTGTTGCAGTTTGGCCTGTTAGTTGTAACCGAAGGCAAAACTGTACGCGCATGATTGGCCTGCGCCTTTGTTGGGCTGGTGCTTTGTCTTTGTATCCAGAGTAAGGAAATCAATATTTACATCCGAAATTGGCTGAAACATTTTGTTAACTTTTTACTAGCTGTTACATATATTGAATCTTAACGAAGAACGAAGTATGTATTCTTACAGATTTATTGAGACGGTTGTTTGAGAAGCTTTTATATTTCAACATTTCACAATTTTTAACTTGATGGTACTTGAAAATATTATAATGGGGTAGATTTTGCTCTTCAACGTTTTTCTTCTCTTATAAAAACTTTTTTCCACAGCTGAAGCCATTGGATTTTATAAACATATAAAATGTTATTGGTTTTATATACATTTTTTTTTTTTGCCTTTGTGGAAATAAATATTCTGTATGAATAAAGATTATCTATTGTAATATTGCATTGCCTAGCGGTAGTTTAATATATGTGTGTTTATAAAAATAAATAACATACATGAAATAAGTATAAAATGCTTATTGAAATTGAACTGTATATGATAGGGCTCCAATCGCAGAAATTAGCATGCATTGACCGGTTTCATGCTTGGAATAGCAGATTTGTAATGGCATCAAGGAAACTTGCTGTGTATTACAACTTTTCCAACCTCTATGGAGAGGGCGCGGTAGCCCTGTGGTTAGCGCGCAGAGGTTGCACTCGGTAGTCCCGGGTTCGATTCCCGCCGCTGCCCAAACTGCCGCCGTGTTCACGCGGAGTACGATCACGTTAAACATGTGGATCCGTAAGTCCTTCCGAGAGGTTGGTGGTAGGGGAAGGAGGGTACGGTCCCTGTGGATGCCTCCCCCACTGGGTTCCGGTCTAAATTGGGTGGCACTTCCCGGCCGTCCAAACAGGTACCTTACACCTTTCTGGTAGGTCGGACGGTCTGGGTCGAAGAAGAAGAACCTCTATGGAGACAGAAAAATTAAGTTCTACTACGCAGCTGGCTTCCAATTTCATAAAGATTTAGATTTATGAAATTTTCTGTATCTTATAAGTGTTTTAAAATGCAAATGTTGTGAAGGTTGGAATAGTTTTTTCCCTAATTTTAGCCTTTTCTGTTATGCTATCACATTTCTGTGGAAGACAAAAATGTTTTACTAGTTAACTAGATTTTTTAGTAAAATTTAACACTTATCATTATTCATAAAAATGCCCCTGATTATCATTAATTGACATTTGAGACAAGGATCAGAAAGACAGATAGTTTGTTGACTATTAGCCAAGCCAAAAGAGCTGACATTTTTTCACTCTTAATTTACAGAAATAATACATATATTGTAAACATTTACTCTTCAAAACGTTTTGGATCGTCAGTGGTAACTGTTCCTTGTTAAGAGTTTAATTCAGTTTGAAAGTTCAAAAATTTAAATTCACGACCATTAGGTCATAAACTAGAACAAATACTACTAAGTTATCGTTGCTTTTTAATATTATTTTTATATCAAAATATAACAAGAAAGACCATGCATAAAGCATTGATTATGAAACACTTTCCAACTGAAATGCAATTTTATTTAAACACCTCTAAAATGAAATACATTAAGCACAGATATTGTTTTAATTATCACAGTATTACTATAATTTATGATACTTTGATACTTTGATAAATTTCATCAAAAACGGCTATAAAATGCTATAAATCGTCTGCTTCATTATGTAAAATCAATAAATATTTCATTTATATTACTTATATGCCACACGCCAGAGCTAAATAATTTTACGTGATAAAAATTCAGTAATTCTTATACAACTCATCTCACAATTACTTGATTTGTTTACATTATGCATGCTATAGAAATTAGGCTTCGTTGTAAAAATAACCAAAGTTTAGTGATCATTTAAAATAAAATATATTGTAATTGCGTTGGCACAGAATTTAGATACACAGATAATATGCAAAATAAAGCGGTTTTATGACAGATGCAACAATAAATATAAATTTAAACGGTCTTTAAACATCACGATTTTGAAACAGGGGAAATAAAATGGATGCCATATTTTATTTTGAAATGAGTCACGTGATCTCTTCGTATAATATCGGTGTAATAATTATTTCAATTTTTATTTAAAAACTACGTAACATATTTTGCTGAAAATATTTTTACACATTTTACGCGATGATTTGAATATTTTCTATAATTTTCGAAGCAATTTGTGAGTTTTAACTCCTCTTAAAAAATGTTTGAAAAATTAGGTCCCATATAGGGTTCAATGTATTTCTCATTTTTTACACTTTACAACATAGTTGAAAATTGTTTATGACTTTGTTCATTCATTCTGTCTGTCTGTCGGTCCGTTAGTGCGATAATTGCCGTAAAAATGACTTTATCAAAATAAAATTTTAGTATGTTGTTCAGACAGTCTGTGAGACCTATGGGGAATATAAATGAATACTATCACCCAATTAGTTTTGGACTGAACCCGGGTTGAAAAAATGAATGAAATACACTGAACCTTATAGGACCTAATTTTTTAAACATTTTTTACGAGAATTTAAAATTCACAAATTGCTTCGAAAGTTTTAGGAAATATTCAAATATCCCATAAAAATATGAAAAAAATTTCGGCAAATATATATTTGGTAATTTTTTAAATAAAAATTAAAAAAATAATTACACCCATATTATATGAAGGGATCACGTGACCCACTTCAAAATAAAATATGGCATCCATCTTGTGTCAAAATCGTAATTTTTAAAGTTCTTTTTAATTTATATGTAGTGTTGCATGCGCCCTAAAACCTTTATATTTTTGCTTAATTTCTGTGCATCTACATTCTGAAATAACGCAATTGTAATATATTTGAGTTTAAATCATCATCAAACTTTGATTATTTCTACAATGAAGCCTAATTTTCACTTATGGAGAATGTAAATACATCAAGCTGTAAGATGAGTTGTATAAGAATTGCTGAATTTCTTTAACGCAAAATTATTTATCTCCGGAGTCTTAAATATAGCTGATATAAATGAAACATTCATTGATTTGATATAGAGGAACAGATGATTTTATAACAGACTTTTTCGATGAAGTTTTAAGCATAGAGTTAAATTACGTTTACCTCCATGGTTTTAAGTTTTTAAATAAAATATATTATTATGGTATTGTGATGAATGAAAGGAATGGAATAAAAGGGTATGAATGAAATATTTACAGCTTTTACATTGAAGCAGTCGATTTATATTTGAATGGCGTCATTTGAATAAAGCTCATTTTTTTCGATGAAGTTTTAAGATTTCAAATGTAATAAATTATTGTATTATTGTGATAATTTAAAAAATATTACCGCTTAATGTGTCGCATTTTAGAGATGCTTAAACCAGACGACTTATATTTCAATGACGTAATTTGAATAAAGTTCATTTTTTTCAATGAAGTTTTAAGTTTTCAAATATAATAAATTAATGTAGTATTGTGACAATTTTAAAAATATTATTGCTGAATATATCGCATTTTAGAGATGTTTAAATAAACATGCATTGCAGTTGTAAAGTGTTTCATAATCAATGTTTTATGCATGATTGATTTTTTTCATTCATTATTGTTCTTTCTAGGTTAAATTCAACTCAGGTTAACCTGACAGTTTCAACCCAGATTAACCTGACAGTTTCAACCCAGGTTAACCCGAAACTAATTAGGTGGTATTCGTATTATTCATTTTCATACCCATATGTTCCATAGACCGTCTCAACAACATACTAAAATTTCATTTTGATAAAGTCATTTTTACGGCAGTTATCGTGCGAACAGACAGACAGACAGACAGAATGAACAAAGTCATAAACACTTGACAATTATGTTGGAAAGTATTACAAACTATATTATTATTTTACACGTTTATGAAATTAAATTTGACTTAGTATAAAATTTGAACTTATAAATTTCTGTTGTTTTACTTTTGTTTTAATAAATGTGACAAAAATAGATTTTTTTGTATTTTTAATTTTACGTACTAAGCTTTTAACTTCTTCTGAACAAAAATTTTGGTAATTAGCAAGTAGTAAATGCAATACACTATAATAAATTTACTATTTAATAGACTGATAAATATTTTAACATGACTGTGAGAATTCTAATCTAATCCAAGCCTAATCTATATAAATAAAATTGAAAATCTGTCTGTCTGTCTGTCTCATCATCATGGGAGAACACCTGAACGGAATTTGATGAAATTTTGTGGGTAGCCTGGAAATAGACCCACTTTTATTTAGTTCATGTTTGGAGTTTCTAAGGCCAGTGGTTCTCGAGACATTAGTAAAAAACAAAACTTTCGTTTGTCTCATCATCACGGGAGAACGGTTGAACAGAATTTAATGAAATTTTGTGGATAGCCTTAAAATAGCCCCCATAAATTTAGTCCAAGTTTTGAGTATCTAAGACCATGGGTTGTCGAGATATTAATGAAAAGCGAAATTTTTTCCTAGAGCCCTACTCTTTAACTCCGTGGTTTATCCAAACGAAAAGCTTGAAAATCGTTTGAAAGTAAATTAAAACTTTATCTCTGAGTTTGATGGGAGATTTTTTGCGCTAATTAGTCACTTTCTGAAAACATGAATTGTTTGAAACAGGATTTAAATGGGAAATCTATCTTCACGGTTTATTTTCCATAAGCTTTTACTGAACAATGAAAAGTATAAAGAAATCAAAATGGTTATTTAATTTCGCAGTTTATGAGGAAGAGTCTATCTTATATCATGTTGCTCAGAAACGCAATTGAATTAAATCTGTCTGTTAATTTTAAATATTATTTTTTCGATTTGAATAATAAATAAATGGATATAAAAATATATTTTAGAAAAGCACGATTTGATTTTTCTTATAGCATTTTTGATTGGACAATATTAATTACTGTCTTTAGGTTTAAACGTTATTATTATTGATATTTTCGAGGATTATTGATTCAGGGATTATTGATATTTTCAAGTTATTATACAATTGTTTTATTATGACAAAAATTGTTTAAACTCATATATTGTACGTTGTACGAGTAATCTTCTACAAATACACGGGTATATCTTCTAATCTACGAGAATATAAGTAGTATAGGTATATTGGCATATGTTTTGATATATATTGCCATATATTGGAATTAATTACGACCTTCTGGTGTAAAGAGTACGGGGATTATTGATATTTTCAATTTATTACGTCATCTCTTTTATTTTGGCAAAGATTTTTGAGACTCATATTTTAATACGGGTAATCGTCTACTAACACACTGGCATATTTTCTAATCTGCGACAATAAAAGTAGTACGGGGTTGCATATATTGTTTCAATTTCTTTTTTTTTTTGTAAATTTGCTTACAAAAGGGGCCAGGATGTTTTATTCTTCAGATCTGCCCGTGAAGATAATTTTGCATAGTGAGAACATATATTCTTAAACTTCTCTTTAGGAGCAATAAATTTAATATTTTAACAGAATTTGCACATGATTGCGAATTATAAGTTTCTTTATATTATATACTCCGTAGGAAGAACGGGTATGCTTCTAGTTCCTAATATAAATATATTTATGCATAGTAAGGTGTTAAATGTAATCGTTACAGTAGTTCAGTGGCTAAGGACGTCGACTGTCCAGCTAAATATCTGTGGTTTGATTCTCAAATTGAGACGACAAATTGACTGAGAGCGCTTTAAAGCGCTACACATATTAAAATAAAATAAATTTAACGCTCAAAAATATGCAGCAATAATAACACAATAAGTCCGACCGACAACCTTGAAGAAAGAGTCTGCCAATATGATTTGAGTCATCTTAGCTAGGAGCAAATCAATAGTAGCTTACAATATTACGCCAATATTTCTATAGTGGCATTTTCACAATGCTATCAATATTAGCCAAATTTTTGCAATAGTTCGATAATGTTAGCTTTATCTTTTTCCAACATTGACAGCTAGTATTTACCGATACTGAACAAATACTGGATTACAACATTGGAAACATATCCGATGCAAAGATGAGAAAATGTTGGATATATTTTTCGAATATTGGCACATTACTGTACGTCAATATTAATTAGGTCCTGGGGTTGTAGATTGGTGAAAAATAGGCTGCCCATTTTTTAGAAATATAGAGTTATTAACACATTTCGCAATATATATCCTAATACTTATTCCGCCAATCTACATCCGCCAAGAAAAAACTATGCGTGTCCAATAAGGTAAACTCAAGTCAACCAGCCGTTGTGTACTAAAATAAGATCTCTAGTCAATGATAGAAAGCAATATTGGGTTGTTATGCAAAACATTCTTTTCCTGAAACAGAAAAGGTAAAAACCGTGCTAGGCGATCATCAGAATGCAACTTTTCACAGTCACGGTTGCAGCGTGGAATATGCGTCAATTGTTCTGCTTCTCTAACTTTCCTTTAATAGATTTTTAGTCATGGCGGTTAAGCTCGCTCAGCTAGAGGACCATCATTCCGAGTTACTTGGTATCTGTTTGAGGGAGAAATAATGGCCATGGTTGACCAGTAGCCGCCACGCCTGGCGGCCTGCTTGGTCATTTATCGGTAAATAACCCGATCTTCAGTTGCCGGATGTCTTGCCGGAAAGTGTATCGGTGTGAAGAGAATCATTAAAGTAGGTACTGCGATGGTAGCGTGCTTCCGTGGTTTCTGTTTTCCAATTTATGAAATAAAAATAAGGAAAAACGCATAATTCGTATGGATCTTATCAGTCAAACAGAATGTCTTCCTCTGATCTTCTTCCGACCACTGATCCCCAAGATCAGTGGTCGGAAACCCTTTAGGTCATGCAGGCAGCATTACGTTTTGGAATTTAACAAAAGACTTGCGGATACATACTTTACGAGGTATCTCTGGATTTACGGATGTATCCTTAGTATACAAAAACGAATCTGATGATCTGCATAAATTTATCGTTTAATCAAAGCACCCATAAACGCATACAGGAACAAGAAAGGAGACCTTTAAGACAAAGAGTCATCAGGTATTGCCAGGTATTGAGTCAGACGGCAGTATTAACTTAATGTGGTCAATAATATTGCTTCAATCTGTCTATATGGTATTTTTATCTTTCTTGAAGACGACTAAGAAAGATATTAGATACTTGTAACAATATAAATTGCCATTCTCCTGTTGATCAGATGTTCTATCTATTGAGCTATTAAGGTGGTTTTTATTCCTTTTATGTCTAAAGTAAACATTATCTTCATTATCCTCCTTACACTACCTCCCTTCAATTTCGACCGAAATGCAACGTTGGATCTATACCACCTCCTCATTACTTTGCTTTTTTTTAAACTTTTCAGTGCAGTACATGGCACAGTAAACATTGGTTATCACGAATTCTCAAGGAACTGTCAAAAACGTTCGTTATAGATGCTAGTTCTTATAAGCAAAACATTAACGTCTACAGGTAAAATCTTAAAAATTGTTTGGTGGCAATCAAATTTGCCATTATGTTTTTATCTATTTCTCAAAGTATCTATTCCTTAAGATCTACTATAGATAAGCTCTTAGATGATGACTGATATGGATCTAGCCACGAATTTTGAGGGGTTGTCTTCCACTCTGGATTTCAACTTCCAGTCCTTTTTCCATTCCCGGTTTAGAATATTTCATTTTTCTTGAAACATCTACTTTTCAAGATTGCTATCAATAGAGCTTAGGTGATAACTCGACATTCGAGTTGACTAAGCATTTCCGTATTTTTTTCTACTTTCGTTTCGAAAAAAATTCCTTGAAACATCTATTTTTTGAAATTGGCTATAGCTAGAACTTGGATAACAATCGATATGGATTCAGCATTAAATTCCAGAGGAGATAAAATCACTCACTAAGGATTTCTATTTTCGGTTCTGGAGGTATTACTTCCTATTTAAAAATTTATACATTTTCCTTGTAAAAATTTTCCACGTGTCCGAGATTGGTGGTGGTGGTGGTGGTGGTGTGTGTGTGTGGGGGGGGGGGGGAGGGGTTTAGAGAAAATAGAAAATCCAGCTCAGATAGGTTCTGTACAGTTGTCAATATTATAAATGTGCTAAAATTTAGCCTTCAAAGTCATCGAAGGGGGGAGGGTGTTCTGGTGGGCATGGAAAGTCAAAACACGTTCAACACGTTAAACATGTTTGACAATTATATATAGTGATAATAAGCAATGCACACAGCATGCTAATTATAGTTTTATTATGGCGGAAGGGAGGATTGCGCCAGCACTTCTAGAAAAAAATTCCTTGTATTATATTGCATTCTGGATAAATATGAAATATTCTCAGAAAAATTCTAATTCTCTATGATCCAATGATCAGCATCTTAATCAGGCCATGGTCGGGGTTTCAGTTTTGTAATAAAGATATTGAATTTTTCATATTTTTACTGTTAACGACAGTTTCTTCTTTAGTGATATAGAGATAATAATTTTAATTTTAATTTAAGGTGTGCTTGGCTAATTTTATCCCTTGATATGAAGGGTACATAATTAAGTCGAATGTTTAAATTTATGAAAGTTGGGTGGTTCGCATTTGTGTTCCCGTTTGCTGAGGGAACTGAAAATTAAAGTGATTACCCATAAAGTGCTCTTTGAAGTGGTTTCTAACAAACATGAAGCAATGGTACTTTGTATTTGTTAATCTTTATGTTAAGCAAATAGTTTACATTTTTGTCAGCATAGGGGCATTCTTGGTGCCTTAAAGATGTGATCCCTATTAAATTAACGAAAATGGCAATCGTAGAATATCTTCAATGTGTGAACCTTTTTAGTCCTTTCGATGCTGAATTCGTAATGTATTATTACCAAAATGGAAGACTATTGTTTCTAGTATAATTTCTATAAGACATTATCCTTGCTTAAAGCTCAGCAAATTACCAAAATGATCCACGATAAAAAGCAATCATAGACATTTTATTTCTATTTTTTAAATTTCAGTTATTTATTTTAATTTTTAATTTGATTTGTCCTGGATTAGGGCAAGTGCCCCAAGCTCTAATAAAGACGACCCTGAGTTAGGTCGCTATAACTATTTCTACCTTGTATTTTGAATTCTCTCTTGTTGTTGACTATTTCTTTTTTTATAGCATTATTATTTTTTATCAACGTTTAAGGCGATTCTGGGTAATATCAATATTTATGTTTCTTTTCTGTAGAGTGTTACGATCGAATTTCCGATTTCTCACATTATGGTGAATAGCCAGTATTGATTAGATCGTCTTTTGCTGAGCTTCATTTGTAAGAGATTCGCCGAATTCAGTCCTCTGAAAATTTTTGACAGGTAAGTTTTTACAGTTTTTATTACAAGTTTGCTGAGTCTTGTACATAACGTTGAACCAGTTTGAGGTTAGAGCAAGTTGAGAAATATTGTATCCGAGATGGTTTGTATTTATAGTTGCGTGCAGGATCGTTCAGTTACAATTTTTGTTCTTTTAAAAGTGAAGGCGGTATATATGGAATATACTTGGGTTCTACGACGTCTACAATATATCGCAGTTATTTCACATTTTGAAAAGTATATTTTTATTTTATGTACTTTATATGTTTTAGATTCATATTTTCTGCATGAATAAGTTAAATAAAAAATCTGATGTGAGCAACACATGACTTTCCTTATATAATGCAATGAATTTACTACTTTTACAGTTAGAAAAAAATGTTATTCTTATAGTACATACTTATATTCTTTCCAAGATATTGAATTTTCTTCAATGAGTCGTCATTTTCATTGATTTAGGGTCATTTTTGTGCATTTAGCGAGATTTTCGTTAATTTGGCAACATTTCGCTAAATTCGTCGTCAAAATCTCGCCAACCGTTATGGATGGAGAAATAAGTTATTCTTACAACAGATAAATGAATATTGGCGTTCAAATACAAATACATTGGCTTTCAAGTATTATTCAAAGTATATATTTTCGTGAATGGAACGAGTTAAATCCATGAAAATGATGTCACCCAATTTATCGCATGATATTACGTATGAAAAGTGAACATGTTTCTTAACAGTTAATATTTTTTTTAATTTATAGGATTTTTTTACTTTTAGGAATAAGATATTAAAATAACTAATTTATTCGTGATAAAGAATGTAAAACCTGTTAAAAAAAATAGTTATAAATAGATAGAGCATTGGAGTAAATCGGCGCTTTATTCAATGAAAACAAAGTAGTATATCATACTACCTGTTCGTTCCATAGAGGAGGGATAAGCCTGTCATAAGAAGGGATAAAGTTGCAAAAGATTATCTCAGATCCGCTATTCATAGTGTTGCAAAATCCTCCGATCCACTCCACGTTTACGCATGTGGACCATACATCCCTCCTGTTCAATATTATTATTTATTATGCTACTCCCTACCAAAACATGCATACTATACCATCCTCTAACATAACGCAGTTATTCTAAGCTAAGGCACCTTTTAGCAAAAACGAATTTATCAAGTTTAATGCCTCAAACATTTCAATGCAAGTTTTTAATTATTGGTAATACCATGGAGATGAAAGGGACTAACTCTTTCTAAATTCATGGATCATACAATTCAGCTCAAACGAATCTATCTATAAATCAATTTTGAATTCATTTCATTGTTTAAAATATGAATTTTAAGATAAAGGAGGAAGAAAGTATCTCTAACTTCATGGTTAAAATATTAAAATTCTGACCATGGAGTTAGAAAGAAGGAGATAAAACTCCTATGGATGAAACGATTGAAAATGCCTTAATGCTTTGAGAATTATATCTAGGTGTCGCTAGTGTTAGTAAAGTAGCTGCTACTGTTAGTTCACACAACAGAAATATGTCGTATTTAATATATGTATTTTTAATTATTTTTAAATTAAGGGTTCTCTAATTATGAGTCTAATTAACCAGGATTTTTCCATAGTTGTAAGATAGAGTATAGAATATATGGAGATAAAAATAAATTGAAAGGTAAAATAATTTTAAATATGTAGGAATATTTTTTATTCCTTCAGTTTTACTTTGCATTGCGCTAATAAATTATTTTTACAAAATTGACAATTTTAAATAAATATTTTAGGGCTTTCGCCACAGAAATGCATGCAATGCAGGACTACTTATCTTACTCCAGCGCCACCTGAATTGTCTCAAATGATATTGGCATTTTTTATATGAAGTTCTAACTCCTTACTTCTACATCTTTGATTCTAACTTTTTAAATTGGGAAGGCCTCCCAATATTAACTTACCTATTCAGCTGAACCATAGAGGTAAAGAGATAGTCTCATCTCTAATTCCATGAGCTCAATACATCTTTTCGTTTGGCGTCTTCAGGCATTAAAATCTCATGGCCATGCAATTGCATTGTGTTGTGGTAATGCCTTCGACCTGAGATATAAACTCTTTATTTCACCTCGATGAGCTAGCTACCCAGACGCGTATTGAGTGATGTTTATTATTATATAGGATTACAGGACAAACTGGCTTTTTTTTGTGTTTTGGGAATAAAGTATCAAAATCATTGACATATTTATGGTAAACTATGAGACGCAAGTTAAAATAAATCAAACTATAAATAGAGCATTAGGGTGAATTTAACTAACAAAATCAAAGTGGTATTCCGTATCATTCGCCTATTCCACGTTGTAGGACAAATTCTTTTATTGAGAGGGGGGAATAGAAAAATAATTAATTCATAGGAAGCTATGAGAAATCTGTTAAAATTAATCAAATTATAAATGCATAGAGATTTCGGGTAAATCGTTGCATTACTAATTTAACCATTGATGAAAACAAAGTGGTATTCCACATTATTCTTCTATTCCATATCGCAGAACAAAATGCCTTTGTTTTTGGGGAAAAAATAGAAAAATAACTAATTTATGATGAACTATGAGAAACCTGTTAAAATTAAACAAATTATAGATGCGTAGAAAATTCGGATAAATGGGTGCATCTTTCATTTAACCACCAATTGTAAACAAAGTGGTATTTCACATGGCCCGTCTATTCTATATTATATAGGACAAAATGGCTTTCTTGTTTTTGGGGAATAAAATATCTAAATAATTAGTATTGTCAACGTAAAGTATGAAAAATTTGTGAAACTATAAGAAGAAAACTACGACAACCTGTTAAAAAAAATTTAAACTATAGATGCATAGAAAATGCATAGATAATTCTGATAAATTGGTGTATTCATTTTACCATCAATCGAAACAAAAGCAGTTCCATAATACCCGAACTTCCTTATAAATGGGAAACATTCCAGAATTATTTCCGTACACCTCCCCTTCGGCGGTTCGACAGCTTCTTGATTGACTTCTTTATTTGCCTGAACTCTGCTCAGTGTCAGCGATGGTGGTGAAGACTTTTGTCTTACTTGGCAGCCATTGTACGGAGTGGCATTTTATTAGAGATGCTGTTAATTGCTACCGAAGGGTTCGGATTTTATGAGATCGTTACATTTTATATTCAGCGGTTGGAGTTTTATTTTCGTCTTTCGTTCACGACGTTATTGTTATTGTAATTTCGGGTCGACGAACTGGGAAATCTCTGCGTTGTGCCGCGTTAATACCCAAGTTCTCACCATCCAAACAGCAGTTCGTGGCTGAAAATTAAAATAGTTGTTTCGCTATCGACGATTAACTTGGATATTTCCTTTGTGAGTTTGGGAGTTATAAAATGTAATTCCTGGTTGTTAATTCATCGACTGAACAGAGCAGTAAAAATCATTTAAAATAAATGAGTGATTGGAATGCGCTTTGCCATTTATGTTATGCCCGTGGATTAAACCGGGCCTGAAATGAGTACGTTCTTATATCGGCGCTTGCCAAACTGCGTTCCACGGTAAAATAAGAAGCTTAAAGAAAAAAAATAATTTACTTTAATATTAAATGTATCACGCAGGAAGTGTTGTTAGGAATTTCTTCTCACAGGGTTAAATTTGAAATAAATTATTTAATTTCAGTAATAGTTTTCCTATTTTTTTCTCTTGTTTTCCTTTCATTTGGAGTTTCTACACAAATAATTTATATTTTGGATTGATAGCTAAATTTACGTAAAATTATTTTGCAGTCTAATAGAAAAATACTTGAATATAACTAAATATTCGGTTCTTTTATTCTTTTACCCCTACCGTCAGATCTACCTCAAGTTGTAAAGTATCCGTTTGAACTTCCGGGAAAGTGCCACCCAATACAGTCCGAAATCTACTGGGAGTGGAAACCACAGGGACCGTACTATCTCTCCCCTACCCACCCCCTCTTACATGGATTTTCAGACTTGCAGATTTATGGTTGCTGCACTCAGTGTAGACACGAGATTGTTTTGGGATGTGTCTAGAATCAAACACGGGACTATTGCGCGTGATCATTCCCGACTTAACCACTGAGCTATCCCGGCCCAAAATGTTTGCTTCAAGTGTTTCTTTATCTGATTGTGCCTTTTTTATACGGTACTGAAGTTTTACACTATGGGACTGCTATGAATCATAATAAGATTTACGATGTATCCGATATAAAGATTAAATTAAGGCTGCTTCTATAGTATTATGTAAATTTGCAATTTAAAAAACGCAAATTCCGTTGTAATAAAACTTGCGTTTTTGCTCGTAAGTTGATTTTTGGTTAGTATAGGTCGGTTTTTTATTTCTCTTTGAGATTTGAGTATTTATAAAAAGTTTGTTGAGCAAAAATTTTATCCTATAAACTTTTCATTCGAATTGTGTGTTTTCTATTTATTAGTTATTAATTTATGTTAAGAAGTATTTATATTTTGTTTCGTAAAAGGTTATTGGGATAAAAATACCTTAAGTTTTGGAATCCAAATATGCTCAAAAAGTATTAAGTTTTCCATGCAAGTTTCTAAATTGGAAAAGTGTTCAGCGTCAGTCAAAAAAGTTTGGAAACTGTTTTCTTACATCTTGACTATGTCTTCTCATATTTTTTCAAAGTTTTATAACTATATCAGAAAAAAAATCTGATGTGGACAGCACATGACTTTCCTTATATAATGCAAAGAATTTACTACTTTTACAGTAAAAAAAATAGATTATTCTTATAGTAGATATTTATATTCTTTCCAAGATATTGAACTTTCGTCAATTAGTTGTCATTTTCATTGATTTAGCGTCATTTTTATCCATTTGGCGAGTTTTCTGTTAATTTAGCAACATTTAAAAATCGCCAACTTGGCGACATTCCACCAAATTCGTCGCCAAAATCACGCCAAGCGTTATGGATTAAGAAATAAGTTATTGTTACAGCAGATAAATGACTATTAGCGTTCAAATACAAAAGTATTACTCAAAGTATCTTTTCACATGAATAGAACAAGCTAGGACCACGATAATGATGTCACCAAATTTATCGCATGATCTTACATATGAAAAGTGAACATGTTTCTCAATAGGAAATATTTTTTTTATATGATTTTTGATATATTTTCTAAAATGTGCAATATCTCGAGAACGGTTAATGCTAGCGTTCTAAAGTTTATGTCAATCGTTTTCTAGTGAAAAATTATATAAAAAATGTCTATTTGCGTAACTTCGTTAGAGGTTTTGATTTTTTGATGATTTTTTCAAAATTTCATTCAAAAATTTAGGAGTTCTGAACATTCCATTGCGTATAAAAACAATGGGCTTCCAGTATTCATGGCTTGTAATTTTTGTTCTAAATTTCGTTCGAATCGGTCCATTCGTTCGAGAGTTATCGACTCCACTGACTCACTGACACACACACACATATACAAACAGACATCACCTCAAAAATGTTCGATTCGTAATCAGGGGTGCTTGAAACGTGCGCTCCCGTCGAAAACTCGAATTCAAATTTTCGAACCCGTCACAATACTTTACTTATACATTATTTTATATAAGGAAAGTAATAAAGCGGTTTTATGACGGATGCAACACTAAATATAAAAACTCTACTGGGACAGCGAGAAAGTTAAAATTTAGTTTTTTACAGTATATTTTACGAGTAATACTTTGGATTTTGAGCCTTATCGGGATAGCCAGTCTGGGGCATAAAAATATATGTTTTTTGATTTTACTTGTTTTTTTTTTATCAATTAAGAGTACTTAAAATTCATATGTGGGAGCAGTGAAATTTACGTTTTGGCGTGAAAATGTTATACCCTATCTATAATTTTTCCACTTTGCACTTCATTTTAGTATAAAATATGATTATGATATGCATGAATACCCTTGGATAAAGAGATTTTTCAAACACAGCTTCCAGCGAGATCAACTAAAGGTAATCGAACTTTTACATTCTGCTGTCAAGCAGAGCCGTGCATACAGATATGGAACTCACACGCCTAATGTAGCTTTCTCATCATCAGCCATTAGTCACAGTCACAATGTACATTCTCCAGCGATGAAAACCGCATGCAAATTTCTGACACAGAACAAAACAGGATCATCATTGATATTAAAATTCTAACTGTCGCATTATTCGCCATTAGCATTTCAACAAAGCATTGTGTGAAACTCGAATTAACCCTATCTGTATACTACGTCACAATAAGCGGTACCTTTTGGATTCATTATTATTATTTTTTTCATTGCTTTGTCATTTCATTGCTTTTGTGCTTTGCATCTTAAATAACTTTTCATGGATGAAGAAATAGGTAAGTTCGTGCCTTTGCCGTTATTCAAAATCAATTACGAATTTGATTCTCCGGAACATAACAGTGAAAGTCCCGCTATATTTGCTAAGAATTGTTGCTGACAGCCAGGGTCTGGTCGCCCATTGAGCTCCAGGTCCCCAAGAAAGGGCCCCCCTCAAGAAATTTAAATAAATGACATAGAGGTGGCTTCAGTCCGATGGACCTGAAATGGTTCTGCGTGAATAACATTAGGGAAATTTTAAGGGATTTCCCAAATTTCGTGAATTTTAAGTATATCAAGTTCTTGGACTTTTTAGATGAAAAAGATTTGTTTGCTTTCAGGTGCATTCCTACGTTCGAAGATGAGGGTCCACTAAAATGTGAATTTTGTTCATATACAGCAGGTGTAAAAGAATTTCGTGCCAGTGAAGGTATTCTAGACATATGGAATTAGGCTTTTCTAGAACTCGTATATTCTAGCATACTTTGCTGGAATACGGAAAAAATGTTGTTTTTCCAAACTATACAAAGTAGCTATCCATTGTTCACAAACAGTGTCAACAAAACGACCAATTTCTACATTTAGAAACGTGTTACAATACAGACACTGCATTAAAGAAGAAAATATGTATATGTATAATATATATTGTATTAAATCTTCGTCCGCTTGAATGAGAATCTCGATCTCATGCAAAGGCGTTGATAATATTGCCAGAATTTGAATAGTTTAAAAATGTAAGTATAAATTGAAAAAAAATATATAATATTTATTTAGTCTAGCTATTTCTTATTACTGCTTTGTAACTGGTAGGCGTTTTTTGGAAATGTTAATGTAAATCCTAGACAGCGAAATTTCAAGATTGATTTCTCAACCGCCTCGCTAATCGACCCCCCCCCTTTTTTCCGCCCTAAAATTATTACCCTAATTATCACAACTCAGCTGAATGTATCGGCATTACCATTCTGTTGCCAATTTACATATTAATTATTATTATATTTATTACCAATTTATTATGTTTTTAAGAAATAAAGAAAATGTTTAAAAGAACTGTTTGCAAACGGATGTTCTAAGTATATATATAGGGGAGACCGGGGTAAGATGACGATGTTAACGAATTTGATTCTTTTTTTAATTCGTAAAATTTATAATACATATTTTTTGCAACATAAATAAATTATTCATACATTCCATTATTAATTAAAAAAAATTATATCGGATAATCTCCCAAATTAAACCATACAAAAACGTGTTTTAACATATCGTCAAAAAAATATTATCTTGCCCCAGTGCTGGGGCAAGATGACTTTCAATACGGGGCAAGATGGCAACTCGCAAATTTTGACCTAACAAGACTTTTGAGGTATTTAAAGAACGTGCAAAACATTAATAAAGTTTAAAGGTGTACAATCATTAATGAATTATGTTATTTACAAAAGTCACAGATGAATTTCCTTCCTTCGTATCCGGTACAGTCTTCATGCCATCAAGCTACGTATTGAGAGCAAGCACAGTATCCATTCTTCGTCGGGTGGATCAATATAAAGTTCATCACAAGATGGGCAGTTTAATACCCTTGCTCTTTTGATCTGCGCTTAACTCGAAACGCAATTGTTTAGCAATTTTCTTCTTATTTCTCTGTGTTTTCTTTTTTTTTCATTTCATCCTTTGAATTTTATTTCTCAAGCAACAAATTTCTTATTAGTGAACTTGTTAAAACACTGGTTGACATTTTTCTTCTCTTTTTTGTTGGTCTTTTAACTTGTGGTAAGGGTTTAAAGTTAAATATTGATGGAAGAGGAGAGCATTTTGATCCCGAAATTTGTTCACAGTTGGGATTATCTACACTTTCAGTGTCGCTATCATTAACACCTAAAGAAATAGGCGTGCTTTCATTTGTTGAAGATGACGGATTTCGTCATCTTGCCCCGAATGACTAAAATAAACAGTATGTCTGGTGTACAGTAAACTATGCATCAGATTAAAACTATGATAGCTTAGCTGAGTATTTAATGCTATAAAGTGTAACCATAAATTATATCAGAATTTTATGACTTACCTTTAAATAGCTCAAGATTATTTAGTACAAGTCGAAAATAGTTTCACGGCACTTAATAAAGTTTGACTAAGAATATAAATTGTACGTGTAGCAAGAATGGGACTTTCCGCATGCGATTAGTTGCTCTGATACTGGGGATTGTACCTATGCTCGTCAAGTGCAATAAGAATAAAGTCGTTAAAACTGTGATTCGTCATCTTGTCCAGCTCGTCATATTACCCCAGTCTCATATATATATATATATATATATATATATATATATATATATATATATATATATATATATATATAAATATAAAAAGTATAAAAAGAATTTGAAAATTTGAAAATTTTGAAAAAAGAAGGAAGGCTTAGCGAGAAGCTTACTTAATGGCGGTAAGGGGTTGTGACCTTACACCCCAGTTGTCAACAAGCTTGTCATAAATGCCGCGGCATTGCACTCCTGGACGCCAGCCCTGGCTGAAACCAACCCCCGGAGTGACAATAACAATTATCACAAGACCGTTAAAAAAGAAAAGTCTAATGGTAATATATATATATATATATATATATATATATATAATAGTATATATATATATATTCACTTTCTTATACTACGCTGTTTAGTTTATCTGACTTTTCATTTATGAACTATCCTTATTCCTAATTCCTTTTGTATGCTTCGTATTAAAGAAACATTCTATATATATATATATATATATATATATATATATATATATATATATATATATATATATATATATATATATATATATATATATACTATTTTCTTTCTGGCACTAATTGTGGTGTAAATGGATGTAAAAATATAGCAAAAAACGAGTGTAGACCTGGATGTCAATATTTTTATTTAGGGAAAATTAAGAAACCAATGTGTTCTCCAGATAAATATGTTTTACCCCCAGACTTTACATTAATCGGAATGAATTCACAGATCTTTCAGCCGTTTCAGTTTAAGACAGACCTGCTTTTATTTGATCTCTATTCATTTACCCTTAAGTCTTGCAATCGATGGAATCCACAAGAAAATAATAACTATTATCCTAAAATTATTATTATGGATATTATATTTAATACATTTTACTACTTGATAAGTTTCAAAATAATTTTGAGATATCAACTCTTACTTATTGCATTATACGATTACATACTGTATTTTAATTCGTATAAAATTAACTGATTTTTCAAATAGTATTAAATATTGTTTTACTGAGTCATCAACAACGTTGAATAAACACTCATTAATTAATATCATTAACAAATAATATAATGTAGAGTAAAATGTGTTTCACCTCCCTTAAAATATTTGGTTGCTACAATGATCTCTTTAATTATATAAATTATTTATGATCTCAATTCATTTTCGATGTAATTTATGATAAAGATGTCAAACTTTTATATATTATATCCTAAATTTCCAGACGGGTTGTGAAGTGCAGGTCCAATCTGTCATAAATCAAAAGTGCCATCATAATTTGCTTATTAAATTAAACCAATGTGCTTCTTGGGTGAAAATAGAAAAAAAAACTCTTATTCACAGAGCCCGATTAAAGGACATTACCCCTTTAGGTGGGTCCCGTGTGTATCAACTTGATTATTGTAGCCTTGTGTAGTATGAGC
Source organism: Amaurobius ferox (assembly GCA_951213105.1). Classification (NCBI taxonomy): domain Eukaryota; kingdom Metazoa; phylum Arthropoda; class Arachnida; order Araneae; family Amaurobiidae; genus Amaurobius; species Amaurobius ferox. The sequence goes on along the minus strand of OX578139.1, from coordinate 77,697,196 downwards.
TCAAACTTTATGAAATTCGACGCGTTTCAGTACACCAAAATGTTTCAGCAACATTAAAGCATTTCAGCACACCAAAACGCTTCAGCAACATAAAAACATTTCAGAATATCAAAATGTTTCAGCACATCAAAATGTTTCAGCACATCAAAATGTTTCAGCACATTAAAATGTTTCCATACGGACAAGGAAAAAAAAGTTCCGTTTTTTTTTATTGACGCAATTGGTCGTCTTTACGCACCCCGAACGTCTATGATTTTTTTTCTGCAGTACATTAACATTTGATTCGGAAGCATAAAGCAGTAACGGCAGAAATACCGAAGTTGTCAGCAAGCGTAGGACACAGCTCACTATCACAGAACAATCACAAAAGAAAACAATCTCATGTCCATCACGCGCAATCCATTTCTCCATGCTTGCACACCATTCGCGGATGATTCGAGTTTCTTAATTAAGCAGGCCCTTATCGCATCCCGGAAGCTGGGCTCCGAGTCTCAACTTCCATGCCTGGTTCGGGATGTTAATGGACATTGCTATCTTAAGATTCATCTCGGACGCGAAGAGGACTTTCGCTTTCGATCCTCAAGAGATAGGTGAGTCTCAGAGACAAGGTTAAACGAATGCCATTTTGTTATTCCTGACGCACAAATAGACTGTTTGGAACTGTGAAATGGACAATCGAATAAGTTCAAGTGGTTTTGTCATGGCGCAATATGGATTACGTGGAACGGTGAAGCAGCCGAGATCGAGCACGCAGAGCCTTGGCGATATTTTTTCTTATTAAAGATGATGCCGTTCGATATGAGAGTAAAATGGAAGATCAATTGTTTAGGGTGTGAGAAACACGGTGAGGGATGGAGGTACAAGGTGTCATGATGCTTCAGAGAAATTTATAATTGTTGATGGCTATCAAATCAATAAGGATAATCTTGAAAATAAAACAGAGTGAAGTGAAAGTAAAATAAAAAAATAGCATGTAGTCTGATAGATTTGAAATGGTTTTGCGTGAATAATGTCTTGTAAAGTAAAATTTTAGTAAAATTCCAATTATCCTTGTGGAGTTTACAAACTAATCGTTTAGTGTCCATAGGTAGCTAAAATATCGAAATCCAAACCACCCATTTTTCAAAATAGTTCAAAGCGATAACAAAATAGGTCCAGTCTACTGAGATACAAAACATTGAATTTTATGACTTTCCAACGTCTTTTTGCTTTCCAACGCTTGCGAATCCATCATTTCGAGGTAGCGTTGAGGAATATAAAATAAAAATTCAAGATATTTGTTTTACATTTAATTTAATGGCATATCTTTAGGACTTATCAGGGTGCTCCAGAAAGTCCTTCAACACCTAATAACATGCTTAGAGGAAGGACTATAGGCCATAATACGGGGTATTTATTGACAAATTGACATGATTCGCATTTTAATTTGTGTACAATCCCCAATTTCTTAGGGAAGGGGGAAAAATACTTTTGAAAATTTGAGCTGCAAGATCTCTGTACATTTTGCTCGTAAAAGAATCGAACTTATTTTTTAGTTTTACATGTTAATGCATGAAGAAATTTCTAGTGATTGTAAAATTTTGGATTGAGGGACCGTATAAAAAGTTAGATTTCCTATTTTTCAGAAAAATAAGTTTCTCGATTTAAAACTGTTATAATATAAATTATTACCTTATTTGAAACTTTTTTTAATTTGAAGTAACTATTTATGACTAGCGGTTCAGGAAATAAAGGTCATTCCAGGACTTTGCTCCTGTTACAGCATATACCTCTTTTGGAAGGTTCCCAAAAAACTTACTTAAATCGGGAAATGTTTGATCGATCCGTAAAGTTCTCGAACAGTCCAAAAGTCGCTACGTTAGCAACATTTTGCCAAATTTTCCGTCAAGTTTAAGCGACTTGGATTTTTAATAATCGGCATTTGGTATCTGTACACGTAGCTTTACAGCCGGGATGCACTAAATGCAGTGAAAATCATTTGATGCAAATGTAAAAATATGTTTTCTGTCGATAAAATATCATACATATTCATTTATTAATATGCACGGTGAGAACCTTTAGAACAGCCTATAGCATTGGATTAACATAACGTAAATTGCAATTTGGCGCTTTTGGTGACTTTATTGGCGAAAATAAGATGTCTTATTTATACTCGCGCACAAAATCCATATCAAAATGCTATTGGAATCAGAATACAAAGATAATAAATAAATAAAATGTCGCAAATTGGTTTACGGTGAAATGCAAAGCTGTTACAAAATGCGCCTTTTTTTGTGGATGAAACATGATAGGTCCACGAAAATGATCTACACTAGAAAGGACAATGTGTCTGTCTGTTCATGGTGATACATTTAGTGATTTTGTCAGCAAATTCAGCACAACATCGTCAACTTTGTCTACGGGCTCATAAAGTAATTGTGTTTTGTAAGTGAGTCGGGGTCCTATAAAAATTATATATATGGTACTGATTTGGAAAAATGTACCATAGTCCGTACGTGCTCATATATTTTAGAAACGGAAGTACTGAAAGCGGGTGAATGGGAAATTTTTTACATAACTTTATGTATTCATATGACGAGTTTAACATCTAAAATTAAGTCAATAGATTTACCACATAATACTGCACATATAAAGTCAATTTATTTAAATATTTTCTTAATTTTACGTATTTGATGTTACGTACTTCTTCGATGAACATGTAATACCTCAAGAATGATTCTCGCCAACGTTCTAAAATGATCGCTTATTAACCTAATCTATTATTTAGATTTCTGAGTGATTTAAAAATAATTATTCGTGGAATTGGAGTTCTTTCGAATATTCGATCGGGAAAATAGGTTTCCAGTATTCACTTATTTCTTAAAGGAAAAAATATCGCACACAGGATAAGACTTATGAATGAAATGTGGGAATGGAATTTCGAGTTATGAAACTTGGGAGATATTGGCGGCTTAGGTGAATGGAAACTTTTAGGTACTTTGACTGCGCTTTACTTTAATTATTTCGACTATTATGCTGCTAATACCTCTTTAATGCATGGCAATAACTGAAAAGTCAGTTCCAAGCTGGTCAAGTGAGGTTGCTTGAACGAAACAAACTTGAAAAGGTAATTTAACTATTTCAAGGGTGCTTCTCCAAGTATCTATTATTTCGTGCAAGCTACACATTCAACCACGGAACTTTCGCTAGTTTAATTATTACGTTCCAAACAGCCTCTTTGTTCCTCCTTATAAAACACCGTAAGAGTGCCTCAAATGGTCAAGCTAACCACCCTCTTTGAGTGGTTACCCATTGCTATCATTTCAAACAATCATCCAGCTGTGATTAGTATTCACCACTCGGGCGTCCACGTAATTTGCGGATGCAATAAAATGTCTACAAAGGCTCACGAACAACTTGCTACCACTACTAACCGTTACCGTGCCCTTTCCTGCTAAACGCTTTGCAAATGGAGTGCCCATTTGATGATAATCACTGAAGTAGGAGTGGACTTCCGCAAATGAAATGTTGGCGAGAAATATTGGCGCTAAAATACCGATAGTTGCACCAACTTCCAGAAATATTTGGAAAATATTTGCGTACAGGCTTTATCAAGCAGTAGTACTTCTTGATCTCGCCCTTCCTTTCCAGAGTTTGCAAACACTTTAGAAAAGAGGTGACATCCAGAGATAGCGTTCAGCTTATTGTATAAATGATCTTGCATCCTTATAGGAAGATATGGGTTAATGCCGATTTTTTAGACATTATAGAAGGTGCAATGTCCTGAATTAGATTTCGACTAATCTTTTTTCAATAGATTGGCATCGAGACTGCATAATTCCAACTAAATACTATTTCTATTTTTTTTTAAAACGCATTTTTCTCATTTATTACCTTCATCCACTCCTTATTATTATAAATTTGTTTAAAAACGATGCTTTGCAATTATACAATGGTTTCAGGAGTTTTAGAGGGGTTTTGTTTGAGAACCGCTCCTATTAGAAACATGGTGGGCTTTCTCGAACTTTCTGGTGTCGAAAGTCGAAAGCCCAGACCGTCCGACTCGTCCTTAGACATGAACAGCAGTTTGGACGGCCGGGAATTTTCTGGTGTGTCTTTCAGAGCAGCGTTTCGCAAATGGTGGGTCGCGACCCTGTACCGGGCCAGGAAAGCAAAACGCCGGGTCGCCAAAAAATCCTCGAAAGCCTAGGTGTTTCGTTTTGGGGTATTCGTCTTTTCACCAAACTTGAAAACACCAGTAAATAACGTTGAATCGGGACTTTTGAATGAATTATTCAATCAATCGAGGCGAACGACGCACTTAGTCGTTTCGTAGTCTCACAGATTTTCTACAGATTACAATTGATGGATTTTGGGTGGACAGTCTTGTCAAGAGTATCCAGTTTTAGCAGAAGCAACGCAATTTCGAATGCTTTTTGTCACAACCTATAAGAGTTAGGCACGCTTTTCAATACTGGTTTTCCTAAGCAATAAATATAGAAACCAATTCGCAGTCGAACCAGATCTAAGAGCACAGTTATCTTTTTCTCCAAACCTGAAGTTTATAGTTAACAAGAAACAGCATCGCACTTCTCATTAATAAATTATTTGGTTTCACTTTGATTACTTTGCATTTTTGTAAGCGTAAATGCTTCTTTATTATAATGTATGAAAACTGTAAGGGTTTTATTGTACCTATAGGCGATAAAATTTTAGTGGGTCGCGAAGTCGTAAAAATAAAAAATAACTGGGCTACGGAAAATAAAATTTTGAGGAACGCTGCTTTAGAGGGATCGGGGTGAACTCCCCTAACTGAAAACATGTAAGATACATCTCCCTAAGAGGAAGGAGATCGTAAATTTGCCTCTTTAGTTAATTTTAGACGAATATTCTTCTCTTCCCATACAGTTCACAAATTACATGACCATTCGACCTTGATATGATATTTATTAATTACTGGCATCGTATCATATCCAAATTTCTCTCCAAGATGCGCACTGTAAACTAAAAATGTCTAATCTGTCTGAACTAAATTCTGTTCCAAACACGACGCCACGAGCTTTCTGTCTTTTCGAATAAAATGTGTACCTGAAATTTCAGTAGTTTCGAATAAAATGTTAAGGAACTACAGACATTGATTTGGTTGAAGTCAGAAGTGAAAAAAGTCAACAAAGAGCAGACAGGATTGTCTTCTTCAAATTATGCCAAACTCGCCAACGAATTTTCTTGCACCCGGCACCGCATCCACTATCTGACAAGTTCATCAGACAAAACTCCCAGACATGTTCATTTTCACATGCGGTCTTTTTCGGAAGAAAAACATGCACAAAGGTTATCGTGGCCACGTGTGATTAAACGCACTAATAGTTCGAAAAGCTGGGTGTCACGTTTTTTTAGCATATACGGGTCTACTCACGGAAATGAATCCTTCTAAATGCGCGCGAATTCAGAAGAAAAATGTTCGAAAATCTATGGAACAAGGTGGGTTGTCGTTTGCATGTTGGAAGTGTGGGCATAAACAGCACACGCCATTTTGAAAGTGAAGGTAGAGATTCTGGCAGATCGTGAATTCCTTTGGCTATTCGTGATTGGTATTGCAGAGGTAATACACATTTCGCGAATTTTTTTCGGGGGGCTTTATAGGCGTTAAAACCATGACGCGACGCATGGGATGATGGAATGGAATTATTTTATTTATTCTATTCTCTTTTTTTTCAGGGAATTTATATTTTATGGTCCGAAATTTCTTCATCATTCCAAAATCATAGAATGGAGCCCGAAAGGAATTATCGCATGCCATTTTTACTTTCGTTATATACATAATGTAAAAGGAAAGTATTGGGACGGGGTCGAAAATTCGAATTCGAGTTTTCGACGGGAGAGCGGGTTTCAAGCATCCCTGATCGCGAATCGAACATTTTTGAAGTGATGTCTCTGTGTGTGTCTGTGTGTGTGAGTCAGTGAGACTGGGGAGACGATATCTCACGAATGAATAGAGCGATTCGAATGAAATTTGGTACAAAAACCACAATCGGTGAATACTGGATGCCCATTGTTTTTAAACACAATCAAATGTTTGGAACTCCCTAAATTTTCGAGTGAAATTTTGAAAAAATCATCAAAAATCAAAACCTTTAATAAAGTTATGTAAATAGACATTTCTTATGTAATTTTTTTCTTAGAAAACGATTGACATAAACTTTAGAACGCTAGCATAAACCGTTCTCGAGATATTGCACATTTTCGAATAAATTTATCAAAAAATCCCATAAATTAAAAAAAAAATATTAACTGTTGAGAAACATGTTCACTTTTCATATGTAATATCATGCGAAAAATTGGGTGACATCATTCTCGTGGATTTAGCTCGTTCCATTCATGAGAAAAGGTACTCTGAGTAATACTTTTGTATTTGAACGCCAATAGCCATTTATCTGTTATAAGAATAACTCATTTCTCCGTCCATAACGCTTGGAGAGATTTTGGCGACGAATTTGGCGGAATATCGCCAACTTGGCGAGTTTTTGAAATGTTGCCAATTTAACGAAAATATCGCCAAACAGATAAAAAAATGTCGCTAAATCAATGAAAATGATGACTAATTGTCGAAAATTCAATATCATGGAAAGAATATAAGTATCTACTATAAGAAAAACCTATCCTTTTTACTGTAAAAGTAGTAAATTCATTGCATTATATAAGGAAAGTCATGTGCTGCCCACATCAGATTTTTTTTATATTTTTGTAGAATTTTGGAAATATTGAACGACGGCTTTTTTTTTGTGAGATTAGATTGGTTTATGGAATGTCAGGGTTGCAAGCTGTGTTCTGAATTCCGAACGAATTCAGAAATATTTTAAATATACTGCGAATTTCAATACTGATATTTTTTTTATTTATTCTAATAATTATCTGGAAATACTTCAAATTATGATTTGTTCTCAATGGCCAACCCTCAAATTTCACACTTTCAAATGAAGAAGTATCAAGTTAATAAAGTATTTCACTAATTTAAGTAAATAAGTATGAGAAAACATTGAAAACATTATTATTCTTAATCTTTAAGTTTGTTTTCAGCACGTAACTTGGCAAGAAAAAAAAACGTAAATGTTTCTAAACTAGAAACTAATTTTCAATTCACTGTTCTTCATTTTAAAGAGATGGATAAACCAATCATGAAATTAGAATCTGAGAATGGCAATGACCTGGAAGGAAGGACGGCTTCCAAGCCATCCATTTTAATCTTTCATTGAGTGTCTCAAGCCTTTTGTCACTTAGGTTCCAGCGTTGCCACTCCAAGAAAGATTAAAGATAATAGAAAAATGTTTAAAGCAGACTCTTAACACTTCCTAAAGATGTAATGAAGGTTGCAGTTGAATTGTTTATGCATGTTTGGGAGATGTTTTTCTTCTCGTTTCATTGAAGTTGGAAGTGACAATGGAGACACCTGAAGCGACACAAGATCTGGGAATAAAGTTGTATCTAGAAAGAATAGGGATGTGTTTAGATTACCGGATGCACCAACCTGTTAATGAAATATTAAATATAAGTTCTTATCTATATAATGGTTTGAAAGAGACTCACGCCAGTACAGCTATTCACTTATTGAATTAAGGACATAAAAACACTACAATAGAGGAAATTGTCAAAATATTATACAATTAAAAGGTGAAGGGTGCATGTTATGAAGAGCATGCCTGTAATAAAACTTAGATATACTATTCTAGAAAGTTGATACTAAATGAATATAGCATCCAACGCTTATTCCGTTTTACACTTTCTATAAAGATATCGCGTTTTTCTGTGAAACTAAGATTTTTCAATAACTTTATTGTGCCAAATGTGAGATTCTTATAACACTCTTTTATTCAATGCCGATCTTCGTATATTTAAGGAACGTGCGGCTAAGTCGTCATATCCGAATCCTTAGCTACATAGCATACATTACACTCGACGGCAAATACATTATACTTGGCAAATACAATATACTTGACCCTGACAAACCCTGAATTTCAGGGGTCTGTACACTGCAAAGCATTTGCAATTATGTTATTGAAAGTTTCAGGGGAATCAACTGTCCGTAATGGGGAGTAATGTTCTTGGTAATTTTGGATTATATATATATATATATATATATTAGAAAAATATAATTGCAACCAATTCCAAGTAATCATGAAATATTAAGATCACCAAGGTAGTTAAACCACGGCCACTATGCCGATAAAAGAAATGAACAGCACCGACCCAATTTCCGAGATTAACTAGAATTAAATTCCTCTTCAAGCATCTAATTCTAATTAACCCAAGCAGATGCCTGTTTCAGATTTGGCAATAGTAAGTTACTATAAATGCCAAAACTCAGACTACAGACACCAAAAGAGGAAGAATTGAAGAAAAGAAAAATAGGAAATCAAAAATTACTATGTTCCGTGAGGCATGAACCTTCGTACACGTGTGAGTGCTAGCCGCCGTTGCAACAGAATGAAAAAAGTCGAGAAGCATCGGGAAGAAGTATGACGAAATATATCAAGGAAGGTAGAACAAACGGATACAGTGACTTTCCCTAGAACCCATCCACTGAGTTAGAGTACGAGACAGGATGGAGAACAAAATGGAGAATGCAGTAAATCCGCATGCTGCACATTCCAGATGCCACCAGCAAAGGTTCTCTGTGAATATGTGGGCAAGGATTATCCACGACCAATTAATTGGCCCGTATCTGTTACCAGACCTCCTAGACGGACAGAAGTAGCTCACCTTCCTCCAGCAGGTGCTGCCAGATTTACTACGTGTTGTACCAGCAAATCATCGAGTGATTATGTGGTTCCAGCACGACGGAGCGCCTGCTCATTATACCAGGATGTTGCGCAACTACCTCGACATTGCTTTTCCTAACAGATGGATTGGTCGTGGTGATTCCGTCGCGTGGCCTCCGATCTGTCCTGCCTGGAATTTTCCCTCTGGTAACAGCTAAAAAGCGCCGTTTACAAGACGACCATGGAGTCACCAGAGGACTTTGTTTCCCGAATTAGCGTCGCAGCTGCAGACGTTCGTGAAATGCTAGGAATCTTCCAAAGTCTACGCGATTCACTCCGTCGCTGCTGTGACGCCTGTCTCGCAGTTGGTGGTCGTTCATTTGAGCATTTATTCTAAACATTTTGTCAATAAATTTCCATTATTCGTCTCCACTGTATTCGTCTCCACTGTATTCGTCTTCACTTTACTCTATTTTGACGCGACGTTTCATCCACTCCCAGAGAAAGCGTCCTCTCGCTGCTCGCCGGTTGCTTTTCAACCCCACATTGTATTGTAAAAGTTGTTTGTTTTGGTGAGTTCTATAACCCCTTACATTTTTGACCATTAGTTTATATACACCCTATATATATATATATATATATATATATATATATATACAATATATATATATATACGATATATATATATATATATATATATATATATATATATATATATATATATACAATATATATATATACGATATATATATATATATATATATATATACAAAAATAACTCTTCGGCAGACGATAATTAGTCAAATAATTAAAATTTATGTCAATCGTTTCTAATGAAAAATGACATAACCCATGATTATTTACATAACGTTATTAAAGGTTCTGATACTTTTTTAAATTTCATTCTAAAATATGGGAGGTGGGGAGGGTCTTCCGACTATTCAATTGCGTTTAAGATCAATAGGTTTCCAGTATTCACTGATTGTAATTTTTGTACAAAATTTCGTCAAGATTTCGTCTCTTTCAACGATTTCGTCAGTGTTATGTCGTCTCCACATACACACACACGCGCGCACAGACATCACCTCAGAAACGATCGATTCGAGTTCAGGAATGTTTGAAACGTACTCTCGTCTCAAATTTGAATTTTCGACCCTGTTACAACACTTTTCCTATACATTATGTATATAGATAAAAGAAAAAGCAAAAGCCTTCTCCCAAAAAATGTTGTGAAATCTCAAAGAGGGTTTGCGCCATTTTGAGATTCGCGATGGTTTGCAGGACCGGAACTGTACTTGCAGGTCTAGGTCTATCTATTTCATACACTTAGTGGTGATGTTTTGGCTTATATCGATTTATAATGAAATAGTTTTATAATAATTCTAGTCATGCACTTTTATTGTATGAGATAAAAATGTGAAATTTATGTTTTTCGTTCTAGCGCGTTTTAAATTAAAAGTGTGGATCCTGAAGCTTGTTTATCACTCGTTTGTCTTCAAACTTTATATCTAATGTAATTTCATCCAATGTATTTATTGAACGTGTTAATTTTGGAGTATTTATCTCGGCGAAACAGCTGACAATTTCTATTCCATCCAGACATCCTTTTTTACTGTTTACAGCTTTGTCTAGTTGATCGGGTATTCTTGTCTAATCATAAAAAATAACAAACTAACGCGATCAATAGAATTTTATTTTATTTTCGTATATTTTTGTTGCATTAAGGGTGAGCGTCAGTAAATTTTCTGCCCTATCCGCGCTTTGTTAACTTTCGCGGCACACATATTTCGCCGAAATTCTGCTCAAACAGTTGCGAAATATTTTCTGAAAGATAAAATGCAATGCTTATATTATATTAAAACTAAATTTAATGCCCCAAAAAACATAGAATATATTTTTCATTTTAATCCAAAATATTTTTGGTGCTGCCATCTGTTGTAATTTAATTCATACCGATTATTTTTAATTTTTAATGAACATTTTTAAATATCTATTCCTTCTAATACAGTGTTAAATACAACAACAGATCATACATAATAATGCCACAATCACGGAAAGGTAATTTATCATTCTATAAATTTGATAAGGAATCTGAATGTACATCACTGAGAACTGCAGTTTTGTCTTCAAGTTCCTTTGTCTTCAAGTCCAAGTTCAATTACGTTTCCGTGATTATGGCATTATATATGATCTGTTGTTGTATTTAATAGCGTATTAGAAGGAATAGACATTTAAAAATGTTCATTAAAAAATAAAAATAGTCGGTATGAATTAAATTACGACAACAGATGGCAGCACCAAAAATATTTTAAATTAAAGCAAAATATATATTCTATGTTTTATTGGGTATTAAATTTAGTTTTAATATAATCTAAGCATAGCATTTTATCTATAAGAAAATATTTCGCAACTGTTTGAGCAGAATTTCGGCGAAATATGTGTGCCGCGAAAGGTAACAAAGCGCGGATAGGGCAGAAAATTTACTGACGCTCACCCTTAAAATACATTTTTTTAGAATAATCGGAAAGAACATATAACCGATCCGCCCTTATCATGTTCGCCCCGTTTTAACTTTCCAATTTGCATCAAAATTCTAAACAGCGACAAATCAATGCCTAGACGTGTCTCAGTTACCAAACATTAAGGAAATTGGATGGAAAGAGTTTTTGAGCTTGGGAAGATGTATACATAAAGATTAGATAGATATTTCATGGATTCTTTTGATATCGCCCCTAGTACAGCCAAACCGGTACTGGTTTAAACATAGGGCCTGGGCTACGTGCTTTAAATGCCCTATAATAAATTAGTATCTGGTTGTATCAATTATGTGGTTGTGTATGCAACTTAGATGAATATTGGTAACAATCAGAGCTCAGAGCTTCCTTTTTCAAAAGTTTTTTTTTTAACTCTTAAACCTACCTCATATTCCTTTCCCCCTTCTATTTTTAAAGCCACAACATGACATTTTGAATTCTATATTAATATTCAAATGGGTATAATGATATTGTCATTAATAGACGGGGCATAAAATACAGGATATATACAGGGTGTCCCAAAAACATTGACCTCGGCTTTCATTCCTTAAATATTGCTCTTAGACATATATAATAAATTACAAAGCTGCTTAAAAAAAAGGTACAGAATTTTATGAAATCGATAAAAATTTTCAGGGGATTAAATTTGAAGAAATACAAAATTTAAATTTTTATACTGCCCCCATACAAAAACATTTCCAATGAGTAAAATGTGCCCCATATACTAATAAGGTGATGTAGAAAATTTCAGCATTTTATCATAAAAAGTCCCAGAGATATATGTTCAAGCAAAGTTGGTGAGGGAAATGTAAATGTTTACAGCAAGAGTGCAAATGACACAACGCAGAAATACATCATAGGCAAATAATATCTGCCTCTTATCTTTAATGGATCTTTGGCATGGATTGAAAACATTTTGCATAAGGTTTCTGATCTTTGTGTAAAGTAATTATTTTTACACAGTGTAGATACTTTTGCACCAATAGATAGCAAAATTATTATTTATTTATGTAATCATTTTCTTTCGTAATTTGTGTATGACCCCTGAAACGCGATCTGCCGTTTTACCCTCTGAGAACTCATGTCGATGTATCGAAAAGTGGGTTAAGTCAGCATTTTTGTCTTTTCATATCTCTGGAACTTTTTATGATAAAATACTGAAATTTTGTGCATCACCTTATTAGTGTATGGGGCATATTTTACTCATTGGAGATGTTTTTGTACGGGAGATAAAAATTTAAATTTTGTATCTCTTAACATTTTAATTTCCTTGAAAATTTTAATCGATTTCATAAAATTCTGTATCTTTTTTGCCCCAACTTTGTAATTTATTATATATGTCTAAGATCAATATTTAAGGAATAAAAGCCGAGGTCAATGTTTTTGGGTCACCCTACATACTGGGCTTTTCAAGAGATACAGTAAGACAGAGGTGTCTTTACAATTATGAGAGCTTGAGGTCCCAAAGCATTTTGATCTTGATTTATGTCCTGGATGCCCCCAAATGTTTATGTCCATTGAAAACTCAAATTCGTATTTCCGACCACGATACATTGTATACACATATCTTATGCTAAAATGGCTCAAGGAAAAAAGGTGAAAGTCAGCCTTTTAACCGGAGCTTACTTATGGCAATGACCCCCAAACTCGAGCACCATTCATTCTTGTCATACATTGACTGACAAGATCCAGACCTTTTGTCACCCTCCAATATGGCTCGAAATTTTCTAATATTCTTTTTAATCATTCCGGAAGCGTGTTTTCGAAGATTGGGTGATGGCTCAACTGCTTTTGTCGCTTCGAAATCTATTTTGGGGAGTTTTAATTCTTGGATTTTATTTCGAATTTTGGTTCCACCTAGCAGTGGCTGACCTTTCGGGTGATAGTCTTATTTATCTCTTCTTCCTAACCCTTTGACGAATGGTGGCTTGATAAGACATCGCAGTCTGAAAGAGCTGGTGCAGGCGTGAGCGGAATTTAAAGAAGCTGATGTTGTCCTGGGCGTACAATTTACGTGAAAGCAGGATTATGTCAAATTGAAAAGCTGCAATAAGAGGATCATGTTTGACAGCGACAACAAATACCAATGTTTCTAGAAAATGCAGTCAATTTTGTTCTGGGTCAACTACCTTTGTGTATTTGTTCGTATTTTTTCCATTTTCCTTTTCTTTATAATATATAGTATATTAAACGTCCAAAAAATTCGAGGTGCTCAGGAATCAAAATATTTCCCCGTGTTCTGACAGTGATTTTAAAATTGAAATTTAAGGAGGGACAAAGAAGAAAAAGATCATGCAAATAAGGATAGTTTTGTAATACGAAATATATCACGCCTAATTTTTAAACCATTAGAACCGAACATGCTTAAATACTTGGTTAATATACAGGATGTCCTAAAAACGTTGACCTCGGCTTTTATTCCTTAAATATTGATCTTAGACATATATAATAAATTACAAAGTTGCGTAAAAAAAGGTACAGAATAATTTTATGAAATCGATTAAAATTTTCAAGGGAATTAAATTTTAAGAAATACAAAATTTAAATTTTTATACGGCCTCTGCACAAAAACTTTTCCAATGAGTAAAATGTACCTCATACACTAATAAGGTGATGTACAAAATTTCAGCATTTTATAATAAAAAGTCCCAGAGATATGAAAAGACAGAAATTCTGACTTAAACGACTTTTCGATGCGTCGACATGGGTTCTCAGAGGGCAATAATCAGTCGGTAGATCGCGTTTCAGGGGTCATACACAAACTACGAAAGAAAACAATGATCACACAAATAAATAATAATTTTGATATTTATTGGTACAGAAGTATCTACACTGTGTAGAATAACTTTACACAAAGATTGCAAAGCTTGTTCAAAATGTTTTCCATCCATGCCAAAGATTCATTAAAGGTATGAGGTAGATATTATTTGCCTATGATGCATTTCTGCGTTGCGTCATTTGCACTCTTGCTGTAAACATTTACATTTTAATTTGTAATTAATCCCTCACCAACTTTGTTTACACATATCGTTGGGACTTTTTATGATAAAATGCTGAAATTGTGTACATCACCTTATTAGTGTATGGGGCATATTTTACTCATTGGAAATGTTTTTGTACGGGGGCCGTATAAAAATTTAAACTTTGTATTTCTTCAAATTTAATCCCCTGAAAATTTTAATCGATTTAATAAAATTCTGTACCTTTTTTTAAGCAACTTTGTAATTCATTATATATGTCTAAGATCAATATTTAAGGAATAAAAGCCGAGGTCAATGTTTTTAGGACACCCTGTATGCAGAATATGCTAAGTGACTGGAATGAAACTGTTGCATTTTATAGCAAGAATTGAATTCTATAAACTCCTCAATAAAACGTTCAGAAAATAGCACAAAGTTCCAGAGTCCCATATGACGTAATGTAGATTTTATATGCATCTCGTTTTGGACTAAAATTATATTTTGTGTTGTAACATTGAAGAAGTATCCTATAAAAAGGGACAGGAGATCTGATTTCTTAGACCAAGCACGTAAGGAAGCATTACACGAATTCCGAGATGACAGACGCATCTAACGTACTGAGCTGCAAATGGAAATAGAAGAGTTGTTTTAAGGTTACACCGAAAACTCTTACTAAGCAGGCAAGTACAGAATCGTCAAACATTCTAGTGTTCACACTGGTAACATAGAGAAACTGGAACATTCATGTCAGCAGGCATGACACTGGTTGGCCGGGAAGCTCGAGCACTCCAGAAATGGAAGAAGCCATTTTACGGGAAGTTGACAGAAACCCGGGCACCAGCACGCGAGCTGTAGTACTTGTGCCAAGGTGGGGGCCAATCCATCGTATGGAGGATTTTGCACGAGCAACAATTAAATCCTTTCCATTTACAGAGAGTTGAGGCATTGAGTCCAGACTAAAGAGCCACATATACGAGACTTCCATTGACTCTAATGAGGACTTCGTTGCAAGGGTTTCTGTCGCTGCTGTAACTGTTCGCGAAATACCTGATATATTTTAAAACTTGCAGCAATCAATGCGTCGACGCTGTCAGGCAGGTATTATCGTTGTCCTTTAATCAACTACTGTAAAATTAAGTAAATAATCATTCGATTTCACTTTCTGACCCATTCGTGTGTTAGCGCTTATACGCAATATTTGCGGACATTCATTTTTTGACCGAAATAATTTTTTATTTTGGTGCACCTTACTACCCTTTAAAGCTTGGCCAGGGAATTTCGAATCACCCTGCGTATACTTTCATAAATATAAAACTTTATCGAAATCTTATCACCCGATCTCTGAATCTGGTTCATCTTATCTTAAATCCAAACGATCTCAACCAATCACATCCCTTTGATGTCCCCGCTCGTCGGAGTCTTCTACTCCCGTTGATGAAAGGTGCCACACCACATCGCACCCATTAAGAAAGAGCTACAACGACAACCGACGGACAGCCGCTATATCCCAGATAAATCAGAAGAGTGAAAACAACTCTTCTTCTGATATCGCAAGAGGTCAGAAACCTCTCTGAATGTTACATCCACAATTTCTAGACGAGCAAACAAAGTTTCGTTCTTTTATTCTTTCCTCTTTTTTATGGTTATGAAGGTTTTTTCTTTATCACCATAAGAAATAGGTTCGATACCGGAGCAGATATAAGGATGCAGTGTTTTGAGGCCCGGATAAGGTGGTGAGGGCTTTGCGTAATAAATGTGTTGAGAAAGAGAGTGGAATTAATGTGGAAAGCGAAAGTTATTCAAGAGGAAGAGGAAGCTTTAATGTGTGTGCGCTCGGCTGTACCTTCAGAGAGCCTGCACCCCTATAAATGCAAATATGCTCAATCAAACATCCTCTATGCAGTTGCGTAACCAAAGAGAGTGCAATTTGCATCCTCCGAGTCCCATTAAAATTTTTGGGACCCACGCACGGATATTTTTTGGGGGGCGCACTTTATTTATCGTATAAATATTTCCGCAATTTAATTTAAGAGATTTACAGACAAAATTCAAATTTCTGAAAAACACTATAAAATTGTTGATGAGAAATAATTAATCGCTTGTTTTCTGAAATTAATTTTTAATGTATCGCATTTTAGAGATGTTTAAATAATATTGCATTGAAGTTGGAAAGTATTTCGTAATCAATGCTTTATGCATGGTTGATCTTTCCTGTTTTAAATTTTAAACCTATAAGAATTGAGAAATTTAGAATTTTCACTTTATTCTAACGTACTTCAGAGTTTCCCCCAATGTGTGCTTGAATGGGTCGAAAACCCAGGTCGTCCGACTCATCCGAAGATATTGAGCAGCAAAAATGGGCGGTCGGGGTGCTTGAATGGGTGTATAGCCTCATACGAGTGTTTGTTTCGCTAATTGTGAGGCCTGAATTTTGATCACCCAGGTTATTCAAGAAAATTGCATTCATAAATATCGACCCATTCAAGCCATTGGTAATAAAGCAGGTAAAAATTCAACAGATGAACAATTCAGAATTCCATAAAGTTGCCAATCAGACATACTTATGTATTAAGGTAAGAATATCAACAAGAAATCTATGAGTGTTCATATGGTGGAAAGTATCCACTTCATTTTTGATGGAACTACGAACACTATTAAGCATTTTTATATTACTTTCCCTACAATACATGGGGCAATGTATAGGAAAAGTATTGGAACGGTGTCGAAAATCGCAACTCCAGTTTTCGACGGATCTACACGTTTTGAGACCTCTAGAACACGAAAAAACTATTTTTAACGTGACGTCTGTATGTGTGTGTGTGTGTGTATGTGTGTGTGCATTTAGTAGGCAATTTACTTGTGGATGACCCTGGTGCTGATTTTAGTACGATTCAGGAATAAAGGAATCAGCTATTTTTTATGAAATGGCCCGTAAAAATCGCATGTATCCACTGTAGTTGTTGAAAAAATAATTCACCAAATTTGAAAAAATTTGGTAGATAAGTTATTTGTAGCTTACCCTGGTGCTGATTAGATGTTGGAACGATTCGGGAAAACATAACCTTTTTTTTGTTTGCAAAATGGCCCGTAAAATCATTAAAATCTAAAATAAAAGACTACGTATGCTGACAAGTATCAATTAAATGCTTATTTTATACGTAATTTTTGACGACCAAAAGAATAAGACCAACTCCATTACTCTACCATTAGCATTTCTCGAGATATTTTAGTTTTTTCGCATTTTTGCTACACCGAGTTTGAATGCACGTGCAGTTATCAAATAAAAACGAAAATTAAATTAGTGCAAATTCAATGTCATTTCAAAGAAGTATGCGTGTTCTTTTGTGCAATAATACTCAATTTAATAATTACTAAAGAAATAAAGAGAAAATAAATTCGAGTCTGCAGGGACAGTCATGTGCTGCCCACATCATATTTTTTTTTTGTGTGTGCACTTATTTCGTACAGTCATACGAATTTTCAGGAACTGGAAGTGGAAATATTTAGTGAGTTCCCCTAAATATTGCTCCGTTCGGAATCCATATCCATCATCGTCTAAACTCGAGCCAATCCTGAGTACTAACTAGATGGTTCAAGGAAATTTTTTAAAATGGAAGTGGAAATTCTTAGTAGATAACTGTACCTCCTTCAAAATTTGATGCTGAATTTTTATCGGATTTGGTTATTATTTAAGCTCTATATCTAATTTAGAAAAATAAATGTTTCAAGAAAAATAAAATTTTTTGAACTGGAAAGGGAGAAAGAACTGGAAGTGTGAGTCTTTAGTGTGTTCTTAATTACCCACCTCCTTCGGGATTTGATGCTGAATCCATATCAGTTGTCATCTAAACTTTAATTATAGGAGGATTCTGAGAAATAGATTCATCAAAATTAAATTCTTTTTAAGTAAAAGCAATGATATTGCAAAATTTTTACTACCATATAGTATTATTTTCCTTAATTACTACAAGAAGGTGTAAGGTATTTGTTTGGACGGCCGGGAGAGTACCACACAATTTAGACCGAAACTCAGTGGGGGTGGCATCTGCAGAGACTGTACCCTTCGTCCCTTACCACTATCCTTTCGAAAGGACTTACGGACCCACATATTTAAAATGTCCGTACTCCGAATGAACACGGGACATTTTGGGCAGAGTGCAATTCCCATTCCATAACCACTGGGCTGTTCCATCTATAAGTCATTCAGTTTGGAAAAATAAGTTGCCATAAGTGCTCAATTTCAGTTTACGTGGTATTAATTCAATGCCAAAAACATTGTGCTGTGGATTTTGTACGCCATGATTTCCCTGTGTAGAGAAAGTCATTTGCTGCCCATATCAGATTTTTTTTCTGTCTATTGCTAGGTGTCCGGAATGTTAGTTGTGGCCCGGGACACGGGGTAGCCTAGTCAGGTCTTGCTTACATAAACATTGTACTAATTATGTTAACAATTTGCTTGTTAAATTATAAATTTCGCTAAATGGGAGTTTATTATAAGTGGGATCTACTGTAATGATGGGAGTCATTAAACGTGAGCTTCTGTCCAGATTTTCAATCGCAAAATATTTCCTATTCCTCAAAATACCCGATCCCATTTCTGTTTAAGGATACCATGCACACGGTCAACGAACTATTGGGCTTATGTTGAAATTTCTATCCATCCATTTTTCCCATCTAAGAACATTTCGAACAACTCGAGCAGTCCCCTGCGTCACGTTCGAAACCGCCCCCGCCAACACCCACTAATGCTACACTTTAATGCGATGGTCGAAGCTTTAATAAAAGTGTTTGCCGCCCGGATCGCCATGTTTGGGTAATAAAGAAAATTATCGTCACCCTTCACCCCCACCTCCGTGCGGTGAGATAGTTGAAAGAGATGTCGAAATTGATTGTAAATCGCTTTGCATTCAATTGCATTATTCCCGCCAAGAGAATTACTGCCGGTGAAGACCGAGAGATGGCGTTGCCTGTACTTTTAATATCTTGAAATAAGAAGGCATTGCATTGGATTCTTAGAAAAGTTTAATTTTCGAATTATTTTATAATTTTTAAAGAGTATTTAGGAAAGAAGAAAGAGACTTCAATAGACGATGTGGAGTGGTTACAAGGCTGACTGCTGAATAGTGGAAATCAAGTCGCAGGGCACAAGGCCGCCGTAGGAAGGGCATGGACACCACTCGCGTGCGGGGGGCCCGAAGCATCAAGGGGACCCCACCACCCAATTCTTTTTTTTTTCTCTTTTCCTTTCTTTTTTAACACTTTACAACAAATTTGAAAAGTGTGTATGACTTTGTTCATTCTGTCTGTCTGTCTGTCTGTCTGTTAGCACGATAACTGCCGTAAAAATGACTTAATCAAAATAAAATTTTAGTATGTTGTTCAGACGGTCTGTAGGACCTATGGGAATATAAATGAATAATATCACCCAATTAGTTTTGGATTGAACCCGGGTTGAAAAAATGAAATACATTGAACCCTATGGGACCTAATATTTCAAACATATTTTAAGCGGATTTAAAATTCACAAATTGCGTCGAAAATTTTAGGTAATATTCAAATTATTCCATAAAATATATAAAAAAAATTTCAGCAAAATATATTCAGTAGTTTTTTAAATAAAAATTAAAATAATAATTACACCTCTTATATGAAGCGATCACGTGACCATGATATGAAAAGATCACGTGACCCACTTCAAAATATAATATGGCATCCATCTTGTCTCAAAATCGTGATTTTTAAAGTTCTTTTTAATTCATATTTAGTGTTGTATTCGTCCTAAAACCGCTTTATTTTTGCTTAAATTTTGTGCATCTACATACTGAAACAACGCAATGACAATATATTTGAGTTTAAATGATCATCGAAATTTGATTATTTCTACAACGAAGCCTATTTTTCACTTATGTAAAATGTAAACAGCAAAATATGTAGGATGAGTTGTATAAGAATTGCTGTATTTTTTTAATGCAAAAGTATTTAGCTTTTGGAGTCTGCATAGCTGATATGAATGAAATATTCATTGATTTTACAGAGAGAAGGACGATTTTTTTCGATGAAGTTTTAAGCATAGAGTTTAATTACTTTTAGCTCCATGGTCTTAAGTTTTTAAATAAAATAAATTATTTTAGTTCTGTGATGAATGAAATGATTGGGGAAATGTTATGAATGAAATGCTGCTTTTATAGAGAGAGCCAGGCGTGTTATTTTTTCTATGACGTCATTTGAATGAATGTCAATTGTTTTCGATGAAGTTTTCAAATATAATAAATTATTGTAGTATTATTTATGATTTTAAAAATATTACCTAGGAATGTATCGTATTTTAGAGATGTTTAAGCCAGGCAATTTATATTCCAATGCCGTCATTTGAATGAAGTTCATTTTCTTCTATGAAGGTTTAAGTTTTCAAATATAATAAATTAATGTAGTATTGTGATAAGTTTTAAAATATTACTTAGGAATGTATTGCATTTTAGAAATGTTTAAATAAAATTGCATTGAAGTTGGAAAGTGTTTCATAATCAATTCTTTAAGCATGATTGATCTTTCTTGTACTTTTCGAAGAAGGAAACCATCACCATGAACCTTCATCAGTAACGGTTGCCACTGATGAAGGGCTTGGTGATGCCAGAAAGCTCTTTAGCCGTGTAATTCTGTACGTCGTAATAAGGATACTTTTAATAAAGGACTTTTAAACCTACTTTTTGGCAGTCTTGGATTTTACTGTTAGCTGGTTAACTGGTCCACGTGTTTACTATACTGTTTTATATAATTATGATATTATATTTTACTCAAGTATTAACCGATTTTAATAATCGTACCAAATTTTGTTCGAAACCTTCTATTT
This sequence comes from Amaurobius ferox, assembly GCA_951213105.1. Lineage (NCBI taxonomy): Eukaryota > Metazoa > Arthropoda > Arachnida > Araneae > Amaurobiidae > Amaurobius > Amaurobius ferox. The sequence goes on along the minus strand of OX578139.1, from coordinate 77,676,117 downwards.
TTCCGTGAGATATGCTCTTTCGCGCGCACACACACACACACAGAGAGAGAAAGATACACAATAAAAACAATCATCTGCTATAATTAAAGTAAAGAATCTTAAGAACGGTTGGTTGCGCGCCGATACGGTCAATTAAGAAAATTTAGGATAGTTGTTTTGCGCATGATTGTATAAAAACGAGTTTTGTGCTTGTCTAGCCGTTTTCGAATTATAATTATATAAATGTTGTAACAAAACATTCTAGATTTGTAAAAGTTTAGAATAAAATTTCGAGACATTATATTTTTCTCTCTACTTATGAGTCATGTCCAACGTGTAACCAGAGTTTCAAGTTTTTGCCTTCAATAGTTTCGACTGAAATTAAACAAAGGAAACGAAATGCCAGAATTTCAAAACGTAGATTGATATCTCTACATTTTTCACTTTAGAAGAACCATAACTCCAGAAAGTCATCACAGGAGGAAATAAATATTCGAATACAAAATTCCAAACATTGTAGACTGTAGGAAGATTATTCGTTAATTGTTCAATTACTGTATTAGGTATATTTCGGATAAATACCACCGCATGATTTTGTACAAGCTATAAATTTTCAGTTCGAAACGGTAATAGCGGCTCATTAAAGCATGCACACAGTACATTATTTTTTTATATTTAACATTTCAATGTCCTTGTCATAATCGGTAACTTTAGGTCTTTCTTTAGGTTTTCTCCCGTTTGGTGTGGACATAATTATTTTCTTTGTGGTTCTGTTGTGCCTTCTTAGCAAGCGTCTTGCGCTTCATTCTATTAATTTTATATTATTTGATTAAATAAGAAACTTTATATAATCTGAATAGATTAAGATTGTATATTTATCTTCAAATAAATGGAAATATCTATTTAGCTTTATATAAATAGAATTTAAAATTAGCCGAATACCCGTTGAAAATCCATGGTACCACAAGCTGTGAATCGTAATATACATTTTTACTTTTCTTCCATTTTACCTTTCGAACGTTCTGATGTTGAGCACCCTTTCTCCCTTTAAGGACATTTTAGTACACTTTCCCCCTCTAAGAAGATTTTAGAAACATTTGATTGTTAACGTGGATTTTGTCAACGATTGATCCATTTACCAAATTGCAAGTCCGTATCTCAGTCAAACGAAGGCGTTTCTCCCTTATTCGGCATTTCGAATATGTTGGTGTGCAGCACACCAAAAGTAGCAAATATGGGAAAAGAAAAATTGTACACTAGCTTCCTTTCAAACTATCTACTCCTACATCAAATTTAAAGTTTCTATAGTATCGGCAAATATGGTCTTTTTTTATATTATTTCGCACTTCGAAAATGTTGCTGAGAGGCATATGAACTTTCTGAAAAATTCAATTTTTGTCTGGGGTTTCATCGAATAATTAATTGATCCGTATACCAATTACAAACAGTACGATTAGTACACGATTTGGACTCTGGCATTTGGGGCTCCAATTTCAAATCGGGAAGCCAACGACCACGCAGGATACTAGCCTGGATAAAAATAGCATCAAGAGGCTAATCTGAGATAAAATAGTAGGAGGTGGTTAGTCAGATTGTCTAGTTGCACGTCAATCTGACAATAGCTGGAGGAGAATGCAGATCACACTTTAGCAATAAGAGCTTTCAATTCCGTCCTAGTAGTTCAACAGTAGAGCATCGGTTGGCCAGTACGAAGATACTTGGTTCGATTCCAGGTTGGGGTTAAAGTTCTTTACACCTTCTAATGAACATTTAAAAAAAAATTCAATTTTCCCGTTGGTTTTATTGGATTGCCTCGGGTACTAAATTGCAAGTCTATTTATTCGGTAAATGCCTGAAAAAGGCGTGACAGACACTTGGACACTTGGACAGCTAGACACTTGGTAATCAGTATATACTAGCCGAAGCCTTGAAAATTAACGGTCTCATAATAAAAAAAATCCCGATCAATGTAAATTTTTAAAATAATTCGACTTTTCCAGTACACGTTATTGAAATGTTCATCTGTGCACCAAATTTCAAGTTTTTATTTTAGTTAAAAGGAGTCGTTCCTCATTTATAACACAAATTGAACATTTTTGTGTCACCCCTATAAAATAACAAATTTTGGAAAAGTGAAATCAAGCGAACTACTTCATACCGAACTATCTATCCTTGCACCGTCTTTGCTTTTCCTACAAAACATGGTGATATACAGGGGGTCCCAAAATAATTGAAACGCGCTTTAATTTTTTACCTGTTGGAGATAAGGGGGCAATGTAAATTGCAAAAATGTTGAAAGTAAGGTAGGAAATAAGACTAAGTTAATGAAATAGTTCTTGCATTCATTTTCAAAAAGTTACACTTTTTAAATTTTTATACGACCCCCTTAGACAAATTGGGTCAATCAGAAAATTTTCATTTTTAATGCAACAAGATCAATAAAAATGACCGCATATCTGTATCTTTAAAACTGAGCGAGATATATTTAATTGAAAATTGAACACTGTGATTGGGGACCCTATATTAAATTAGAAATGTAAATTTGTGACATATCACAAAAAAGATAAAACTGGATGATGATACATAGGATACCCAACCGCGTAATGAGTACCACTGCTTTATATGATCTTTGTCTGTGTAATGCTTTATTTAGATGTATTTGTGATAAAACATTTTGACACATATTAACGTATTTTTGATCTAAACAATTTCCTTCGTCAATTTGTTTCTGATCCCTATTTTCACTGATGAAACAGCCTTTCACACTTTCACATGGTACGGAAAAGTGGCATATGTCAGATTTTTTCCTTTATCACAATTCAGTTGATTTTAAAGATACAAATATGGGGGTTTTTTATTGATCTTGTTGCATTAAAAATAAAAAATTTTTGATTGACTCAATTTGTCTAAGGGGAGTCGTATGTAAAAAGTGTAACTTTTTGAAAATGAATGGGAGGACTATTTCATTAACGTAGTCTTATTTCCTACTTTACTTTTAACAGTTTTGCAATTTACATTGCCCACTTAGTATCTCCAACAGGTAAAGAATTAAGCGCGTTTTAATGTTTTTGGGACACCCTGTATGTAGGGAAAGTAATGGAATCGTGTCGAATATCGCAACTCGAGTTTTCGAGAGATCTACACGTTTTGAGCACTCTAGAAAACGAAAAAACTATTTTTAACGTGACGTCTGTGTATGTGTCGTGTGTATGTGCAAAATATGTATCAACTCTAGCTCAAAACTATTCGACGAATTTCCACAAAGTTTGGCAGGTTCTTCTCTTATGGGTTACCCTTGTGCTGATTAGATTTTGGTATGATTCGGAAAAATAGAACCTGTCATTTTTTGCGAAATGGCCTCCCTGAATCGTCAAAATCTGAACTAAAACTAAATATGCTTAAATGTATAGATTAACTGCTTGTTTTATATGTAATTTTTTACAAAGAAAAGTATAAGATCAGTCCCATTACTGTAAGACGAACTCGTTCTCTAGATATTTTATTTATTTTTTGGCATTTTTGCAACGCTGCTATTTGAAAATACGGCTGTAAATGCCACATAAAAACGATAATTAAATTTAAAACTGCAAATTTTGTACAATTTTGCATAAATATGCATAGAATCTTATGCAATTAAACTTATTGCATTATGAAAGAAAGATAAAATACATTTGAGTTCAGTTTGTAGTGAAAATCATGTGCTGCCCACATCAGAGCTTTTTTATTTTCTATCTCATCACGAATTATGTGTAACTATGATTTCACATTTCGAACATTTTGCTGTGGAGCTTTCAAATGAACATATTTGAGAAAGTTGATTCTTCCTGTGCCTTTTTTTTACAAAACTGGCCTATCTACCGAATTTAAAGTCTCTATCTCACTTAAATGAAGGAACTTCTCCTTTATTCAGCAAATCGAACATTTTGGTGTAGCAAATATTGGAAAACTGAAATGGCATTCTTTCATTCTTTCAAACACTCTATTCATGCATCAAATTTTAAGTCTGTATCTGATCGCGAAGTATGCTTTTTTTATCATTTGACACTTCGTTTTGGTGTGAATGTGGATCACCCCTTCTACTTTGGAAATGTCAATTTTTTCAGGAAGTTTTATCAAATGATTGATCCTTTTACCAAATTGCAAATCTCTATCTATAAGTGAAGTGCCTTAAAAAGGCGTGAGAGATAGGCAGACAGAGATATATTTATTTTTAGTTAGCAATCTCAATGATGAAAAAAAAAATAAATGAAATAAATAAAATAAAAAAGAGAGATTATTTAAATATAAACTATATATTGGTTAAAAAACATCAATTCGCGTTTCTATTGTTGAAATATTCTTGTTTATCCCCAAGGGTACACGTACCCCAAGTTTGGAAAAGTAGTGTAGGTTGAAGAACCGCAGCACTTAGCATTAAATGCATCGATATCAAAATATTTGCGATTTATCTACTAAGAACAATGCGACCTGATGTGAAAAGGTGCATTTGGTGCCCCATAAGGAAGTGTTTACGCAATATATACCTGATTTCTCCTGTTCGCCATAGGATTGGCGATTATAAATGGCTGCGATTTAACCTTGAAATGTATGTTTCACCAATTCATCATCATTTGAGAGGACGCTAGTGAGTTTTAAATTATAGCGGACTTTCCCAAATCGTGACTGAGTAGATATGTCAAATTCCTGCTTCAGCACACTTCTGTCATGAATCGAGATTATTCGGAAAATGATATGGAAATGGTTCTGATCCAATGTGTACCTTTGGTAGAAAAATCCCTAGATTGTGAGCCTTCCCTTGATAATATGTCTAATCCTATAACGCTCTATAGAATTGTATAGAAAAATTTTAACAGAACTTGTAAATAAGGACTTATATATGTATCTATCACTAAATATAATTGTGCAATGTGTTTTTGTCTTTCTAGACCTCCCAGTGACGTAAAAGGTTGAATTTTTGCACACTTATAGAATTGGGACGCGCTAGTCCAGTGGTTAGCGCGTAGGAATTGCACTCGGTAGGTCCTGGTTCGATTCCCTCCACTGCCCAAACTGCCGCCTTGTTCGCGCGGAGTACGATCACGTTAAACATGTGGGTCCGTAAGTCCTTCCGAGAGGTTGGTGGTAGGGGAATGAGGGTACGGTTTCTGTGGATGCCTCCGCCACTGGGTTCCGGTCTATATTGGGTGGCACTTCCCGGCCGGCCAAACAGTTATCTTACACCTTTCTCGTAGGTTGGACGATCTGGGTCTCAACAACAACACTTATACTCATTCTTTCCCCCATGGGATTTGCCTTTTTTTTTCTCCTTTTGCCTTTGGCAACCTCCTTTCCCCATTTTAATCACGTTTGATGTTTTAAGAGCAGTTTCCGATCTAGACGAATTAAGGTTGCGCTTCTTGCTTGTCCTGACGAAGAAGGCTGCCTTCGAAACAGATTGATACTTTTAATTTGTGTTGCATGTTGCTTTGAACCGTTTTATCGATTTTATAACATTAGCGGCAGTTTGAGCTATACGCATAATTCTAAATCTTCAGTCTAATATGACGGTGGAATGTTTGCTTTAAACAATTTCATAAAAACGCCAGTTAGATAAGTTTATATATTCATCCCTTTTTAACAAATAGCAGCCGGTCACATTTGGGGCTTCTGCAGAACAGATGTGTTGTTCACGGATCTAACTTAACTCCTTGATTTTGAATAACACTATTTCTTTTGCATAATTTGTGAATCCATTTTTTTCTGTGTGCTTTCACTTTCGAACAGGATACCGCATTTTAGATGTTTATCACCATTTACCATCATTGTTTACGGTACTATTAGTCCATTGCCGGAACGTATCCCTGCATTACGCGGTTGATTTACTCCATTTAGCATCAACAGGTTGTTAAAAATGTTTTATGTATTAAAAAACATGTCATTTCATTGTTTCCAAATAATTGCTCTATGTTTTGTGAAAATAATGTTTTCAGTAGTAATTTAAACCCAGTGTTTTAACAAATTTCTAGTTCTTTCGGTTTATAATGATGAGCAATATGACATTTATTTCATTTTCTTTCTCAGATCAAGCATGCTTTTCCACGCTGCATGAAATTGCGCATTTAATGAGCTTATTTTATTAGTTTATATTTTAGGCGATATTCTTCCCTAAATGAAGAGGGATTTTCAAAATATTTATTTAACGAGTTAATCTAAAATATTCCGAGATCTAAGTCTCTCCACTTGACTTTTTCGTGCATTCATACTTCATTGCGTTCTGTATAACTAGCACTACAATCATTATCAGAATTATAAAATTAAAAAGATGTATATGTATTTCTGATTTAGTATGTACATCAAGTTGTCTTTTAAGGTACTTTGTATACATTCTTTAAAAGTTATCTTTATGGGTGCATTTGGCTTACCTCGGAGTGCAAGTTATCATCACCTCCGAAAGCAGCTTCTACTATCGGAGGTAACGAAGTTATCCCCCCCCCCTCCTCGCCCCTGAGGAACATTGTCATGTGGTAGCAAGATATTTTCAAGCATTTTAAAGTGAAGGATAACACACTATAGTTGAAATCATTTAGACCAACAATACCGATTTTTTGAAATTTTTCTTGTAAAATGTGAAGAAAAAGAAAAGAAAAAGGGAAAAGAAAAAGCTACTAATAATGGATTTTCGTATGAGAAAGTCGAGTCGAGCCACATTCCAATTAATTTTCCATGTTGTGCGAGCATGCGAATTTTGCACTGTATTGCAATATCTCCAAAGCCAAATAGGGCATAAATGTAAGCTGTCTGTCTGATGTGCATTTATTTGCAGGGTTGCTGTTAAAGGAAGGAAAGCGAAGTTGGGAAGATTTTGACGGTGTCTTCAAACATGCCCCCCAAACTCGTATTTTTTGGTGGAATACGAAGACTTCAGGTACGTTGAATGTAGATCGTAAAAGTTCTATATGTTGGAGGTCTAAATCAACTGACTGGGAGGCAAAATCAGCAAAATGATTTGGACAACCATATGCATTTGTCTCTGGTTTCAAACTTATGTCCTTTGTACAGTCATTTTAGAACTATTTTTCGATTTCTATTGTGTTCAGCGTGATAAATCTTTAACGTAATGATTAAGGGTGAGACAGCGTCCATCTCAAACGAAGAACCTCTCAAAAAGACAGGTATTTGACATACCGTATCCCAAGCTGTTCGATCCCCCCTTGCAGGCGTTGGTGTCCATCAGCGTTTGGGGAAATCGCCGACAGAAACGTTGCAGCAGGTGCAACGTTTCTGTCGGCGATTTCCCCAAACGCTGATGAACACCAACGCCTGCAAAGGGGGATCGAACAGTTTGGGATACGGTATGTCAAATACCTGTCTTTTTGAGAGGTTCTTCGTTTGGGATGGACGCTGTCTCACCCTAAGCAAAAGGTTAAGATTGAAGGGGAGTCGTTGAAATAGTAATGCACCCGGAAAACCAAGTTTCTGAAAGCCCTTGACTTTCGTGGTGTCTCACGATACGCCCCTTACGACGCCCCTGCTCTCAGTTTTGAAGTCTTGGAAATTGCTATGCTTTTACTAAAATTTAAAAAAAACATGGAAGTATGTTTTGAAGCATCCTGTTTAACAGAAGTAAAATAAACCATTCTGAATCAAACCACTAGGTCAAAGAGGTAATGAGGCATTGAATTGTACACGAAATAAAAGAAAAGCCCATGCCATTGATGATTTATTTGGGTGCGTGATAAGCCAGGCTCATATAAAAAAATGAAAATAAGAATTGAAAAATATAGTCTAAAAATGTTTTTGTTAATCTGAATCACACCTCGGACGCAGAAATTGAACATTTTGATTGTTAACGCTTTTTGCTTCTCTGAATTGACTGTTAAATCGTGTAATAGTGATGCCCACTTTTCCTTTGGGCATTACTATTACAATAATTCGTTAGCATTATGCGCAACTTACCAGATTTTGGCACGTTTTTTACCCTAAAATTAAAGAGCCAAGAGCTATTCATAACGAGATTCGTCTTCTTTATCACTTCGCTCTTGTCATTTCTAATCACTGCCATCCATTTATTTAGGAATCTTCTGAAGTTTGGCGCAATTTTACACCTGCTTTCATGAAGGATCGTCGCTTGGTTTGAAAAATGTTTCCTCGTTGGAAAGGTTAAAGTTTGGCGAGCACTGTCAAAAATAACTCAGTTTTGATGCCCAACTAGTTTCTGTTAATTGGATCAATTATATTTTGCAGTAACAAGTGCGTGAAAAATAAGGTTGTACGTTTTGTAAACAAGTAAAAGCAAAAAACGTAGTTTTGTAGTTACTCCGAATCTCGAGTTATTTTCATAAACGAGTGCATTCATTGCGGGACCAAGACGGGGCATTCCGATAAGGTTCAAAATCCAAAGTATCAAAATATACCAAAAAGACAATGACATACGGAATTTTGACTTTCTTGATGCTTTTTTAATGCTCTGCACGAGTTATTCTAATAAAACAAAGTACATTTCCATAGCAGGTCTAGGACAGGATAACCCGATGAAGTTCAAAATATAAATTAAAATATGCATATGAAGATTACAAACTGCTAAATTTAGACTTTCTAGCTGCCCCGGTTTTCGAGTTATTTTAGAACATTCCTATCATGGACACAGGACGGGCTATCTCGATAAAGTTCAAAACCTAAAGAATTAAAATATACAACAAAAGGCTACGATGTACTAAATGTGGACTCTTTAGCTGTGTGGCATTGAAAATTCTATTTACCTGTTGGCCGCTAAAAGGAAATACACATACATTCAAGAAAAGTTAGTCGTGGAATTCCAAACATTCGTAAGAACCAATTTTACTGGTTTAAATGCATATATTTTATTTATAAGTTGAAGTAAAAATTATTTACAAAATCATATATACTGCAATTACTACATAAATAAGCATTCTTGATCGTCTAGATAGTGTCAAAAGACATTAACATTTTTCAGAGATTCTTGTTCAGTTTGCCCAGAAAGGAAATCCAGGGGACATTGCGAAAATTAAAATGTAGAGATAGATAACTAAGAGCTCACCAAAACTTTGTCACATTGAGGAGTGGTTGAAATTCTTCATATCACCTTTGGCCGTCACTGCGTGGGCGATTTTACCTTCAGGCAGCATCACCTTTGGTCGCCACTGCGTGGGCGATTTTACCTTCGGGCAGCATCACCTTTGGTCGCCACTGCGTGGGCGATTTTACCTTCAGGCAGCATCGGGTTCTGTCCTTTTGTTGATCAGAGATATATTTCACTTTCATATCACAAAAGTCAGTAAGCAAATAAGAGTTTTGTTTGAAGAGGCTGATATTTTTATCTTTTAGTAGATAATAAAGGACAGCTCTGCAACGGCTCGCAATATATGCGGATTGCTGAGTGTGTCCCTTCCTCCTATTCTAGCGGGTGTGCGTTATGTGGGGCATACCATAAAAAGTGAGAAGAAGAGAAACTTTTTTGTACTACTTTTTTGAAGAAAGCGAAGGGGTGGGGGATGTTTTAAGAAATAGTGAAGATTTAGGTGAAGGGGTTTCCTGCAATCCCACTCTCTCTTGTTTTGAACTTGATAACCATTTGGACCATTGACAATTTTTTGAAAATTTTTTCAGATACATCTGACTGTGGCGCAACCTGGTGATAATTTGGGAAACTCCATTTTCTGAAACGACTTGAGGACTCGCCCCCCCCCCCCCCCCCCCACACCTTTTTGCTTGGACTTGAAATGGATTTTAGCAATTTTTGAAATCTTTTCCAAGACATATTTGCCGTGTACGGTGAAATAATTTTGATTTTAGAACAGTATTTCGCTAGCCATTCTCAGAGGCAAAGCGTCTGGGGAGACAAGGTAGATAGTATCAATCCAAATAATTTATTACCAAGACATATTATTTAATTATATAGATTATTCGAAATAAATCTATGAAATATTTTCTGTGCAAATGAAGAGATGTCGAAATTTTTTTTATCTGTTTGGTTGCTGTCCCCCCCCCCCCCCCCCGCTTGTATTGACAGAGGGGGCGCACGCCGAACATTTCAAAGTGTTACTCCCAATCAATGTCCCATTGAGGGCTGAAAGTGTATGCGTGCGCCGCTTCTACACGGATTACAACTGCTATCGGATAGACGTGTCTATATGCTGTTTGCATTATGCACATTTGTCGGCCTTCACATCTTTAAGGCTCTAACTAATCAAGTTTCACTATTCATAGTGACTCGAAATTTTCCATGTCGTTGTCTTTTAGGGTCCATTTTGATTCTTCGGATTTTGAACCTAACTGGTCCAGCCCGTCCTATGCCTGCAGTAGGAAGATACATGTCTTTTGGGAATAACTTAAGAACCGAAGCATCTAGTAAGCTCAAATTAGGCATACTGTTGCCTTTCGTTGTATATTTTAATATTTTGAATTTTGAATCGTATTGGTTGATCCCGTTTTGGGCCAATAGAACGGTAGATGTTTTTCAGGAATAACTCGATAACTTGGGCAGTTAGAAAGCTTGAATTTAGTACTCGTTAACTTCCGTAGTATATTTTAATTCTTTGGGTTTTGAATCTTGGCGATTTTTTCCTTACCTACTTTGAAAATTAGGGTGCCATTACACGGAGCAATTTTTATTGATGAATATTTATTGACGAAACTTCGACAATTTCTGCCGTCAGTTCTGTTTCAGGACCCTTTTCTTGATCGTAGGGTTACCAGTATTTTGCCACATATTTGTATTTAACACGTTTAGCATCAGTCCATATAAATGCTAGAATCTCACCAATTTCTATTCACGAAGCATTTCTAAGGGTTTTTATAGCGTGATCTTTAATATACCTTATATTCATGTAATTAGATAAAAATTCGTGGAATTGTAATTCCATATCTCCTGTTCACTGTAGAGCTACATAAGCGCCATCTTTGAAGGCGGAGTGGTGTGACGTCAGATTTTGTTCTTTTCTGATTGGGCTCGCGCTTTGAAATTAATTGATTTTTCTTGCTGCGCACCAAAATTGTTGTCGCAATTCGGTGGCAAGTTTACATTTTTTTTAAATATATGGTGTTGCTAAAAGATTGTTGGAAGGAATTGTTCCGTGTATTAGCGTCTTTACTTAGTCCGTCTAGGGTACGCCAGAAAAGCACATAATTTTAGGAAGTTTAAACTAGCAAAAAACAAGTTTTAAAGATTCATTCAAGCATTTATTTTAAAACGAAAATCCAGAAAAATTAAAAACATTTTATTTGTCAGTTTTTATCTTTTATACTTTTATGTGTCTCTAAGTAATTTTATCAAGCTTCGTCACTAACCATTTTTATGAGAGTGTCATTGAAGAGTTTCAGAAGAAATATCCATGTTCTAAAATCTCTAATAAATTCAACAATTACGAAGTTAGTAAAGCGTTTGTAAGGGAAATGAATCTTTTCCAGACAAAGAAAGAACATCCAGGATTTCCATTTTAACGTAGGATAAACTGTGTGGAATGGAGACTGCGTTGCTGAAAATCTTCAACGAACTCTTTTAAAACTCTTCAATGGCACTCTTATAAGAATGGCTGGAGGAACAGTGCTCTAAAATAAGAATCTTTTCATTCTTGGAAAACGTTCTTCGATTGTTATAAAAGAGGTTGGTAATGATCGTTTGATTGACGCATTAAACACAGCAGACGATAATTCTGATATATTTATGAAGGTATGTTAGTTCTATCTGACTTAAAACTAGACTATTTCAGTTTCTCGGAACATTATATAGTTTCGAAACTTGATGCGCGCGATTTTTCTAACATCCTGTATCTGCAGATTCGAGGTGTCCAATCCTTTTACAAGTTTTGTCAGTACCTCGAGGTATATTCCTTCTTTTTGCATGCAAGACATCCGCCATATGCATGGTAACGATCCCATTAGGGAAATACTTCATCCGCCAAGCATGAAAGAAAAACTGTTTGATTCTGGGAGAGGGTTTTATGTAGTCTGCTGGTATGCAAATAGATGCCTGGTTACTTTAATAGAAGATAAATATTACACTAACTGCTGATGAATTCGAAAAGGAAAAAAGATCGACTTTAAATATAGTAAAACTTGATTGATTTGTGAGTGAATATTGTCTCATTTCGAGATTGGCTCTAATTATGGCCATAAATTTCTACGATTTTTGAACGAATACGTCACGGGTAAGCATTCGATTTTATTTTCTACTTCAGTTAAGAGATTGTTATTAGTTATTTATATATATATATATATATACAATATATATATATATATATATATATATATATATATATAAAGTAATAAAATTGAATTAAAATAGAATTATTGAAGAAAATAGTAAAGTTTATGAAAAGTTAATAAATAGGTCTATTGATTTTGTTCACAGTAACAGGTCAGTAAATGAAATGTGCTAATTGAAGCTGATGAATAGTAGTAGGCTCTAGAAGATTTTACTATATCACCTTCATTTTATTGATTGATATTCAATTTTTCTTTGATATGTTTGTTTTAAGTTTAATGATGGTTTCCTGGTTTTTAACACTTTACAACATAGTTGAAAAGTGTTTATGACTTTGTTCATTCATTCATTCTGTCTGTCTGTCTGTCTGCCCGTTAGCACGATAACTGCCGTAAAAATGGCTTTATCAAAATTAAGTTTTAGTATGTTGTTCAGAAGGTCTGTGGGACCTATGGGAATATAAATGAATAATATCACCCAATTACTTTTGGATTGAAACCGGGTTGAAAAAATGAAATACATTGAACCCTATGGGACCTAATTCTTCAAACATTTTTAAAGCGAATTTAAAATTCACAAATTGCTTCGAAAATTGTAGGAAACATTCAGATTATCCCATAAAATATATAAAAAAAAATTCAGCAAAATATATTCAGTAGTTTTTTAAATAAAAATTAAAACAATATTTATACCTCTTATATGAAGCGATCACGTGACCATTATATGAAGAGATCACGTGATCCAACTTCAAAATGAAATACGGCATCCATCTTGTATCAAAATCGTGATTTTTAAAGTTCTTTTTAATTCATATTTAGTGTTGTATCCGTCCTAAAACCGCTTCATTTTTGTTTAAATTCTGTGCATCTACATACTGAAACAACTCAATTACAATATATTTGAGTTTAAATGATTAACAAACTTTGATTATTTCTACAACGAAGCCTAATTTTCACTTATGGAAATGTGAACACCAAAAGATGTAGAATGAGTTGTATAAGAATTGCTGCATTTGTTTAACGCAAAAATTATTTAGCTCATGGAGTCTGCAATATAGCTGATATGAATGAAACATTCATTCATTTTACAGAGGACCACCAGACGATGTTTTCGATGAAGTTTTAAGCATAAAGTTAAATTACTTGTACCTCCATGGTTTTAAGTTTTTAAATAAAATAAATTATTTTAGTATTGTGATGAATGAAAGGATTGGAGAAATGTTTATGAATGAAATGCTGCTTTTATAGAGAAGCGATTTGTATTTCGATGACGTCATTTGAATAGAGTTCATTTGTTTTCGATGAAGTTTTCAAATATAATAAATTATTGCAGTATTATGATAATTTTAAAAATATTACCGAGGAATGTATTGCATTTTAGAGATGTTTAAACCAAGCAATTTCTATTTCAATGCCGTCATTTGAATGGAGTTCATTTTTTTCGATGAAATTTAAGTTTTCAAATATAATAAATTAATGTAGTATTGTGATAATTTTAAAAATATTACTGAGGAATGTATCGCATTTTAGAGATATTTAAATAAAATTGCATTGAAGTTGGAAAGTGTTTCATAATCAATGCTTTATGCATGATTGATCTTTCCTGTTTATGTTTATGGTTGACATTCTCTTGAGTTTTTCTGGTTGGTATTTAAATGCTTTTGTTTGTTATGAATGCTTTACTATTTCTCTTCAATAATTCTATTTTAATTCATCTTTATTACTTATAATTTTCATTTTATTTACATGATTCATTAGCGCAGTAAGTTGATGTAACTTTAATTGTACTGTATTTTAAGACGTTAAACTTACTGGTTTCATATGCTTAGTATTTTATATTTAAGCCCTTTGATTATATGTATATATATATAAATATATATATATATATATATATATATATATATATATATATATATATATTGCAGTAATTTTATTTGCTTGTTATATTACTAAATACTTACAACTCATCTCCTATCAAAATCAAAGGTAGTTTGGTGATGGTTAAGTTGGTTAAAATTCTAATTGATTTATTAATGGGCTATGGTCACAAATATTTTAATTCTCGGTTCTGACTTTTCAAACTACCATACTAAACAGTACGAAACGAAAAAGAGAGGGTATAAAATTTAGTGATGTGTAATCTTATCTACAGATTACATATTACCTAAGTCCCTTCACCTGACAGAACGCACAGTGTAATTTAAGAAGAGAATGCAAAAAATGATATAACTACATGTAAAACAATGTGATATACAGTCTTAGCATGGCTGTGATAAAAATGGGTGACTTAAGGCAGAAATACGCTAAAATGTGTAAATAAGAAAATGAGTTGTGAAATACCCGAAAATAGCATTTCCGTGACCATGGACGTTTTCAAGGACCAACCCTGGCTCGAAAGTACTAAATGGAACTGCGTTTCTATCTGCATATTGTAAACATTATTACAGAAATTATGCACATGACCAGACGTAGATAAGTAATTATAAAAATGGATTGAAATATAAATAAATATTCATTAAAATTCTTTTCATGCAACCGGCAAATTTCATAATTTTACTAATTTACTCTCTTGATATTTCTGGGATAAATTTTTTTTACTTATTTATTGCATTAATCTTTATTCTATGGTGATATTAATATTACTTGAATTTTTATTTTTACATTTTTCTAATATATATATATATATATATATATAATATTAAGATAGTGTATTATGAGTTACTACTTCCATTCTACCAGGAGGTTTACAGTTTTAATATATATATATATATATATATATAGAAAAATTGAAATATACAAAGTGAAAAAACATGTAAAAAGGAAGGAAGGCTCGGCAAAAAGCTTACATTATGGCGGTAAGGGGTTGTGACCTTACTTCCCAGTTCAACGAGCTCGTCAAAAACGCCGCGGCATTTTCACTCCTGGTCGCCAGCCCCGGCCCAAGCCAACCTCCGGAGTGACTTTGAAATCATCACGAGACCTGGATAGAGAAGTGCACGAGAGTCATATCACCTCAAATAAAGCCAACTGAATTGCCGACTCAAATGAAATGTAGTTCCAGCCGCGGTCCTGTGATCACAGTGCGGTCCTGTCATATGGAGGGTTCGATGATTTTGTCTCTAATTGAACTCAAAAAAGACTTAAGTCTTACACCATATGCAAAATTGGTTCTGTATAAATTATCAATATATTTACGCATAAAGGAAATTGGATATTTATTACAAAATGCTTGTTTTAAAAATTCTTGATCAAAATTGATACGTAAATGTTCCTCTTTGATAGTTCTTTTTATTCTGATTAAACCTCCCAAGAATACATTGCGAAACACATTCAAATGTATGTTGGAGTTCCAATGTTTAATTCCAATAATGGGTAGTTTAAATTGTTTTCTTTTATCATAGATGGTGAATATGAGAGGGATTTGACAATAGTTGATATTCAAATCCAAAAATTCGACTTCGTTGTTATTTCTAAGAGGGTTTTCCTTCAAGATTAGGTTTGGTGGATAAAAATCAAAGTTCATTGTGTAGTTTTCATTCTCATATCCAATAATTACGTCATCCACATAACGTAGGTAGATGATTTCGTTGTTTATATGTGATCTTCTTTCATAAAAACTAAGATATATATCAGCCAATATGGAAGAACATCCCCCCCCCCCCATGGGGATGCCCTTAATTTGTTGATAAATAGATAATTCGTTGTAAAGGTAATTTTCTTTAATAACTATTTTGATTATAGACTTGAATTTATTGAATTCCAGACTCCTTTTCAAGTCATATTCTTCAAACAAGCTGTAAAGTATATTTGTCATGTCATCAAGATCTATAGTATTAAAAAGTTCCTGGAAATCATAAGTTCTTAAGTGCAAAGGATGTTTATGATCTTTCAATATATTGATCACTTGTAGACTGTTTTTTATAATATAGCTTCCTTACTAAAACATTCTTATTTCCGATTTTTCAATTTCTATATATTTATATTTTATATTTTGAGTAATGTAATCTAGCTGCAATGCGCTAATTACATCTACACATATCTAATATAACCCCTCTTCCTCGTTTCAATGGGCTTTGATATATTCCGTGGGTTACATCTCGGGCCGCTGGCGTGTTGGAGTTGGCCTTCAGTGTGATGAAATATCGCGAGCGATGGTGATTTGGGTACTTGAGTTTTGTTGCGGCAGAGGAGGTCATGAATCCCCGTGTTTATTTCCCAGCTTGGTATATCTATATATGTTTTTAGTTTATCGTGTTTATATGTCTTGTATAACAGTTGTATAATTAGTATTTCTTGTGCAAATCTTCATTAAAACAAAAGAAAAAACAAAATATAATCTACATAAAAATTATAAGATATTGTTAAAAAAGTATATCACTTCTATTTCTACGGATGTTACTTATGCATTTTCTGATTTGGATTGAGTATTGAAATGACTTTGTGAGGGCATGGTCTAAACGCTTTATTTATGCTGATGGTACAGTGGCTATTTTTGAGTGGGTCAACTTTATACTATTCACTCTATATAAGAGTATAAACTATAACAAATTTATGATGATACAAAATATAATGAGATAGCGACTGGCAAACATTTAAGGTATATTTTTATATCCTTAAATTGCCCGGTATCACGGTATCAGGTATCCGTGAGATCGACAACATGCTACCTGCAAAAGATTTAAACAAAACTTTAATCAGAAACTATTTTCGACCGTTAGCAAAGAGTGGTATACAACAAAAAAGTGTAAAATCTATTGATCTAAGTACTTGTCACGATATACCAGCTGAACCTCATAATTATAATGAAATATTGACTCATATTGATGATGCAGTGTATAGAAGTAATTTTCGTAATATGAAATCATTCAAATTTCAAAAGTGTTTTATACGGGATGTATATGGATATGCTGATCATAAACCTGATATTATACGTACATATATTCTGTCTATACGCAAAAAATTCATGCTTAACATTTGGAAAACTTGGATAAAACAATTAACAATCTGGAAAACGAAAGAAACAAATTTGTTTCAGAAACTGAATTTGGCTACTACTAGCGATTGGCTTAAAAAACGTTTTAACTTCCTTAATATCAAATTACAGAATGAAGAAGAGGATAATGCTACACACTCAACTTATTTAAATCTCCTTTTCCAGAACAAAACTTTTAATCTTATTCCATTTCGACATATTTTAAAAAACCATCAAGATACCCTTCCAATAAGCAACTTGAAAATCAGGACTTCTTATCGTTATGTCATTCCTTTAGGCAGAAAAGCATTCAACTATAATATTTTAAGTCAGAATCTACATCTACCCTATTTAACAGAATGCAAATGCAGAAACAATCCTTATTCCGATCCCATATTGGGTCATATAGTAACAGGTGATTGCAGAGTTCTTATAGATACCACATTAATTCAAGCTTTCAAACTAGGTACTAAATATAGAAATCCGTATCATGGAGATCCGTTTGAGGCTTTTCGAGAAGACATTGATCGATTCATTTATAAACTTTCCATTCAATACAGTCTGCCAGATATGGCATTCCATCAATGGCGATCTGAGATGTGCAAGGACTTCAAGTACTATTATAAAAATCTTTACCAACCTCCTGACCAATGTAAAATAGACTTCAAGTACTATTATAAAAATCTTTACCAACCTCCTGACCAATGTAAAATAAACTTCCATCTTCTGAAGAACATTCAAAATCAATATATAATTACATATATACATATTACAAGGCATCAAGTAACTACGCATTTACATGTAAGCTATTTTACATTAACATATTGAAAGAAAAATATGAAAATGAAGTTCTTTACAGTAAAATCAACCTCTCCCTTAAGGAAATCTCAAATAAAATCAAAGCTTTGTATTTATTAACTGGTATCAAATATACAGGAATTATCAAGTATCCGTATCTGATTAATATTCCGAAACTACATAAAAGTCCTATTACTTTCAGACCAGTTACTGTTGGATGCAATACCTATCTCACGAAAGCCAATAATATGTTAATGAAGCTTTTACAACCTATTTTGCTGAAACTTAATAACCAAGGAAGCTATATTATAAAAAACAGTCTACAAGTGATCAATATATTGAAAGATCATAAACATCCTTTGCACTTAAGAACTTATGATTTCCAGGAACTTTTTAATACTATAGATCTTGATGACATGACAAATATACTTTACAGCTTGTTTGAAGAATATGACTTGAAAAGGAGTCTGGAATTCAATAAATTCAAGTCTATAATCAAAATAGTTATTAAAGAAAATTACCTTTACAACGGATTATCTATTTATCAACAAATTAAGGGCATCCCCATGGGGGGGGATGTTCTTCCATATTGGCTGATATATATCTTAGTTTTTATGAAAGAAGATCACATATAAACAACGAAATCATCTACCTACGTTATGTGGATGACGTAATTATTGGATATGAGAATGAAAACTACACAATGAACTTTGATTTTTATCCACCAAACCTAATCTTGAAGGAAAACCCTCTTAGAAATAACAACGAAGTCGAATTTTTGGATTTGAATATCAACTATTGTCAAATCCCTCTCATATTCACCATCTATGATAAAAGAAAACAATTTAAACTACCCATTATTGGAATTATACATTGGAACTCCAACATACATTTGAATGTGTTTCGCAATGTATTCTTGGGAGGTTTAATCAGAATAAAAAGAACTATCAAAGAGGAACATTTACGTATCAATTTTGATCAAGAATTTTTAAAACAAGCATTTTGTAATAAATATCCAATTTCCTTTATGCGTAAATATATTGATAATTTATACAGAACCAATTTTGCATATGGTGTAAGACTTAAGTCTTTTTTGATTTCAATTAGAGACAAAATCATCGAACCCTCCATATGACAGGACCGCACTGTGATCACAGGACCGCGGCTGGAACTACATTTCATTTGAGTCGGCAATTCAGTTGGCTTTATTTGAGGTGATATGACTCTCGTGCACTTCTCTATCCAGGTCTCGTGATGATTTCAAAGTCACTCCGGAGGTTGGCTTGGGCCGGGGCTGGCGACCAGGAGTGAAAATGCCGCGGCGTTTTTGACGAGCTCGTTGAACTGGGGAGTAAGGTCACAACCCCTTACCGCCATAATGTAAGCTTTTTGCCGAGCCTTCCTTCCTTTTTACATGTTTTTTCACTTTGTATATTTCAATTTTTCTATATATATAGTGTTTGGTACCCTCATGCTGCCTTGCGCAAAGTTACTAAAACATTCTTATTTCCGATTTTTCAATTTCTATATATTTATATTTTATATATATATATATATATATATATATATATATATAATAATGATAATAATAATAAAAGTTTAAAAATCGAATGAAAGAATATATATATATATATATATATATATATATATATATATATATATATATATATTTTCAATTATCGATTCCATTCCATAGATATTTGTTGATTATCTACAGTTGGATGACTAGAAATTTGCATTTTATTTTCCATTTGATTAATGATTCTCTATTTAATACTTCTTTTTATTATGTAGGCATATTTTAAAGTTATGTTTTTTTGAGTTACAACTTCTCTCTATTCTATCGTTGGATTTTCAAACCATTATATATATATATATATATATATATAAATATATATATATATATATAACTATATATATATATATATATATATATATATATAAATATATATATATATAGATATATAATTGAAGAATTTTTATTTTACTTGTATTATATGTACCTGAGACTGATCATTAATAGAACATGTTCTGTATAGCAGAAGTGAAAGAAAGATGGACTGAAATATAAATGTGACATCAAAAATACTATACGACAAGCCGTTGAATAAAAAAAAAATGATAAGAAAACATTATAAATAAAACAGGTACTAAATTGGTATAAAATACCCCCTTTTCCCTGCTCCATATATAAGTACAGAAATGGAATAATAATTACATGTGGTAAGGTGTGAATAAATTTTTTACAACACATTAAGATAAAAGTATTGATATAACTCATATATGTAATGCTGGTACTTAAGGTACTAATCCCCTTGTTCCCTGCATAAACATACATGGTGTAAATGCAAGAAATGCGTTTAAAGGTAAAATGTTGCAAATCAGAACCATTGTTTTGCACGATGAGATAGGTCCGTTTTAGCTCCCAAAAATGTTTTTGAAATTGAATAAATTTAATAAATTGAATAAGTTAAGTGAAAAGCATTTCTGAAACCATGTACGTTATCAGGGGCCATACATGTTTCGTTAGTGGGGATTCTACGTTTCTGTGTGCATTATTGTAAATTGTATTACAGAAATAATGCACATGGCCCGACGTAGAAGAAAATATAAAATGGATCAGTTATAATCAAATATGAAAATCAAATATTATCAAATATACCAGCGTGTGGTTAAGTATTTATAGGAGAATATAAATGTAATAAAAAGGAATACGAATATATAATAATTCAAATGTATTTACCCCTTGTGCTGCTTAATAGAGTAGATTACGTGATACTGACTAAACATTTTAACTCAAAACGGGTTACAGTTCTAACAGTTTATATATATATATATATATAACCTTACTTAAAGATTATCCAATGAACTAAGAGATATTGTTGAACACCCAGCGAAAACTAAAATTATTTTTATTAGAATGGATTGGACTTAGTAATTTGCAATAATTTTAGAAAATGGCAAAACGCATGACGACATTCCATTTCGTCGAAATACAAATTTGTGTTAAAAAATACATCGAGCAACAGTGATATTAATGAAGTGGAGTCGAAGGTGTAGTAAATATATGTATTAAAAATGAATTGACAACTAATACCATGCGATCGACGAAGAAGCGCATAAACAATGGTGTTTTAGTTTTACTAAAGTAGATAAGACTGAATATCCATTCTAAATTAAGCAACACAAAATATTGTTTCTAAATATGGTGAAAGTTGCTTATTATGAACATCATAAGCTCAATCTACAAGCATAATTGGATAAATAAGATTAGAACTACTAAGAAATCAAGTAATTTCCAGGATAGTCAATACGTGTGAGAGATTGCTCTCCATGTGTCTCATATCAGGATGTGCTGTTGCAAGAAATGATCACCCACCGTTGCCACTCAAAATTTAAAAATCAGTGTTGCCAAAAGGGAGTAAAATTAGGAAAAGCAATTTGTAATACAACTAGTGTAAGGTTAGGAAATATATATTTAATAACTAAAAGTAATTGAAATATAAAAGTCTAACAAGAAGTGATTTCTAATGAAACTGTGATAGAGAAAGTTAATGGTTATGCTAGAAAAATATTAGATAATACTAATGCTAAAAATCTGATGTGGGCAGCACATGACTTTCCTTACATAATGCAATGAATTTATTACTTTTACAGTAAAAAAAAAAATAGATTATTTTTATAGTTGTTATTTATATTCTTTCCAAGATATTGAATTTTCGTCAATGAGATATTGAATTTTCGTCAATCATTTCTATGCAGTCATCATCAATGAGCCATCATTGATTTAGCGTCATTTTTATCCATTCGTTAATTTAGCAACATTTGAAAAAGTCGCCAAGTTGGCGACATTCCACCAAATTCATCGCCAAAATCTCGCCAAGCGTAATGGACGAAGAAATAAGTTATTCTTACAGCAGGTAAATGAGTATTGGCGTTCAAATACAAAAGTATTACTCAAAGTATCTTTTTTCATGAATGGATCAAGCTAGATCCACGAGAATGATGTCACCCAATTTATCGCATGGTATTACATATGAAAAGTGAATATGTTTCTCAATAGGAAATATTTTTTTTATTTTATATGACTTTTTGATAATTTTTTGAAAAATGTGCAATATCTTGAGAACGGTTCATGTTAGCGTTCTAAAATTTATGTCAATCGTTTTCTAATGAAAAATTACATAAGAAATGTCTATTTGCGTAACTTTATTAGCGGTTTTGATTTTTTGACGATTTTTCAAAATTTCACTCGAAAATTTAGGGGGTTCTGAACATTCGATTGCGTGTAAAAATAATAGGCTTTCAGTGTTTACGGATTGTGATTTTTGTACCACATTTCGTTCAAATCGGTCCATTCGTTCGTCAGTTATCGTCTCCACAGACCCACTGACACACACACACACACACACACACACACACGCACACACACACGCACGCACACACACACACACATACTTTCACGCACACACACAGACATCACTTCAAAAATGTTTGATTCGTGATCAGGGATGCTTGAAACGTGCTCTCCCGTCGAAAACTGGAATTCGAATTTTCGACTCCTTCACAATATAGTTTCCTTAACATTATGTATATAAGGAAAGTAATAAAGATTATGTATTTAAGAATGTTTAGTTAATTTAAATGTTTTTACAATGCTATCCACTAGATATACTGGGTATTTATATAGTTTACTGGTATTGTTAAGGTTAGAAATATGAAATTATGATATTTTTATTAGCAAAATATTTTAAATAATTGAATTATAATAATATTACGAGATGATTCTTTAGAGTTACATGAATTAAACGGTAATAATTTATTAATATTAATCTTTTTATCATATAAAATGGTTATTATCTTATTTGATGGTTCAATGCTGAGATCTAAGTTAAAGGAAAACACTTTATAATGAAAGTATTTTAATTTGATCACACCATTTAAA
Organism: Amaurobius ferox; assembly: GCA_951213105.1. Lineage (NCBI taxonomy): Eukaryota > Metazoa > Arthropoda > Arachnida > Araneae > Amaurobiidae > Amaurobius > Amaurobius ferox. The sequence goes on along the minus strand of OX578139.1, from coordinate 77,653,222 downwards.
GACGTTAAAATTACTTGACAAGAAAGATCAATCATGCATAAAGCATTAATTATGAAACACTTTCCAACTGAAATGCAATTGATCTCTTCATGTAACATGGATGTAATAATTATTTTAATTTTTTTTATTTAAAAGACTACAAACATATTTTGCTGAATTGTTTTATATATTTTATGGGTTAATTTGAATATTTCCTAACATTTTCAAAGCAATTAGTGAATTTTAACATCGCTTAAAAAATGTTTGAAAAATTAGGTTCCATTGGATCTTTTTTTTTTAACCCGGGTTCAATCTAAAAGTAATTGGGTGATATTATTCATTTACATTACTATATGTCTCACAGACCGTCTCAAACAGCATACTAAAATTTCATTTTGATAAAGTCATTTTTACGGCAGTTATCATGCGAACGGACAGACAGACAGACAGACAGACAGAATGAACAAAGTCACAAACACTTTTTAACTATGTTGAAAAGTGTTAATAATCATAGCGCTTTCAGACATTAAACGTCTATCATCAGTGTCAATGCGAAAAGGGGAAGGATATATGGGCGCTTATACACAATTAGTAACCGAGGACAGAATTTTGCATATGAATAGTGAGATCACCCAAAACAAAAAACGAATGAAAATATTCACCCGTATTCTACCGCCACATTAAGAGAAAAAACACAGGACCGCATAGCACCGCACACGAAATATGTACACCCGCCATCGTAGTTCTTATGATATAGTTCTTTAATTTCGAGGCTATAACTTTTATTCTTCGAAATATTTACACAAAAAATTTCAGAATTATAATTGCCCATTTATTACACGACTTTTAATGAAATCAAAATGAAATAATACGTTTATTACTTTCCTTATATACATAATGTATAAGGAAAGTATTGTGACGGGGTCGAAAATTCGAAATCGAGTTTTCGACAGGAGAGCACGTTTCAAGCATCCCTGATCACGAATCAAACATTTTTGAAGTGATGTCTGTGTGTGTGTATGTGTGTGTGTGTGAAAGTATGTGTGTGTGTGTGTGTGTGTCAGTGAGTCTGTGGAGACGATAACTGACGAACGAATGGACCGATTCAAACCAAATTTGGTACAAAAATCACAATCCGTAAACACTGGAAGCCTATTGTTTTTATACGTAATCGAATGTTCAGAACCCCCCTAAATTTTCGAATAAAATTTTGAAAAAATCGTCAAAAAATCGAAGCCACTAATAAAGTTACGCAAATAGACATTTCTTATGTAATTTTTCATTAGAAAACGATTGACATAAATTTTAGAACGCTAACATGAACCGTTCTCGAGATATTGCACATTTCTCAAAAAAATTATTAAAAAGTCATATAAAATAAAAAAAAATATTTCCTATTGAGAAACATGTTCACTTTTCATATGTAATACCATGCGATAAATTGGATGACATCACTCTCGTGGATCTAGCTCGTTCCATTCATGAAAAAAAATACTTTGAGTAATACTTTTGTATTTGAACGCCAATAGTCATTTATCTGCTGTAAGAACAACTTATTTCTTCGTCCATAACGCTTGGCGAAATTTTGGCGACGAATTTGGCGGAATGTCGCCAATTTGGCGACTTTTTGAAATGTTGCCAAATTAACGAAAACCTCGCCAAATGGATAAAATTGACGCTAAATCAATGAAAATGACGACTAATTGTCGAAAATTCAATATCTTGGAAAGAATATTAGTATCTACTATAAGAAAAAACCTATTTTTTTTACTGAAAAGTAGTAAATTCATTACATTATATAAGGAAAGTCATGTGTTGCCCACATCAGATTTTTTATTGAAGTACTCATTTTCAAGCAAGTGCGGTTACTTATATTTCAGTATGTCACCTACTCGTTTATGGTGCTATTGTACTCAAATGAAAACGAGTCAGTTGAAGTTTTCGTTTTCAAGTATTTTATTTTTTACAGTGCAGAAGTCAGATATAAATAGCAGCTATTTAACAGTCAAAAAATGGCTTTAAAAGCAACGCTAACAGAACTAGATATCTAAAAATTCAGAATAAGATTTAATTGACAGTGAGACGTGAAGTGAACGCCAGGCGAAACTTAGGGTTTGTGACAGGAGCGAAGTCATAGTAGATAGAAAGGAATTCGAAAAGCAAAATATTACGAGGATTACTACAATTACGAGGATTATAACAATTAGTTAACAGAAAAGTTTTATAAAAAAATATCGGGATAAATTTATCATTAATAAAATTTTTTGAAAGAGCTGTGGAAAGTTTACTATTTTTACTTTCCCTGCAATACATGATAATGTATAGGGAAAGTATTGGAATCGTGCCGAAAATCGCAACTCGAGTTTTCGACGGATCTACGCATTTCGAGACCTCTAGAATACGAGAAAACCATTTTTAGCGTGACGTCTGTGTGTCTGTCTGTCTGTGTGTTTGTGCAATGTATGTGTCTATTCTAACTCAAAAACTAATGGACCGAATTTCATAAAATTTGGTAGGTGAGTCACTTGGTTGTGAATCTGGTGCTGATTAGTTTTTGGTAGGATTCGTAAAAACAGAATCCGCCTTTTTTTTGAGAAATGACCCATAAAAATTTCATGTATCCACTTTAGCTAAAATACTAATTGGCCAAATTTCACAAAATTCGGTAGATAAGTTACTTGTGGGACACTCTGGTGCTGTTTAGATTTTGGTACGATTCGGAAAAGAACAAACAACTTGCATTTTTTACGAAATGGCCCGTAAAAATCGAAAAAAAAAAAAAAAAAAAAAAAAAAAAAAAAAAAAAAACTAGGTATGCTGAAATGTATCAATTAAATTCTTGTTTTATACGCAATTTTTGACGAGGAAAATAATATAACACACTCCATTATACTTTAGGACTAACCGCCCTCAAGATATTTGAGGTTTTCTGCATTTTGTTACGCCTCTATCCGAAAAATGTCTAATTACCAAATAAAAATAAAAATTGAATTAAAAATACAAATTTTGTATTATTTGGTGCAATAAACTCAATCTAATGAATTATTAAAGAAATAAAGAGAATATGAATTTGAGTCTGCAGGGAAAGTCATGTGCTGCCCACATCAGATTTTTAATATCCCGCGCGAGTTCGGATAATCTATTCTCTAACAGTTACGTTTACTGCTGTCACTATAAAATTAATAATTAATTTTGGGGATAAGAGGGAAATAACATATATCCTAGCCTGATTAAAGGTGTTATTTTTATTTTAAAATTTATCGGTGTGAATACGACTAAACAAAGGAGTAGAATGGGCAGACTTAAATCGCTCGGAGGATTCGAGGTCGATTCCCGACGCTGTCCAAACTACCCAGGTGTCTACGCCGAGTATGGGCACGTTAAATCTGTGGGTCCGATACTCCTTCTAGGAGGTGGGTGGTAGGGAAAGAGGTGTAAGGCCCCTTTGGATATCGCCCCACTGAAAAATCGCCCCCGTTCTAAATTGGGTGGCACTGTTCCGACTTCCAAACAGATATCTTAACCTAAAAGTTGGTCTGACGGTCTGGATCGAAAGAAAGAAAGTTAGTTCATGTATAATACATTTCTAAAAACAGGGGAATCAGAAAACATCTCACCAAAAATATGTTACGGTAGAAATATACAAATCAAAATTCCATCACGAAAATACGATTTTAATTTATGTGCAAAACTACAGGCTTGGTAAATTTGGTTTGTCGCCTTATACAGATTTTGTGCATTCAAAAGCTTTTAACTAGCCCTGTTTGAAAAGGCAACCATGCAGCAACAATGTGGAGCCACCACGAAGCAACAGCCAACGTGATTGATGGCGAAACTTACATACCTCATGGAAAAGGCCATAAAATTCTCCACTGTCGAGTAGTTTCGGGAAAGAAAACAAAAGTTGCTTCACTTTCAAGCGGTGTTGGTGCTACATGCTTCCTTTTCCGTATGATTTCAAGTTTGATAGAGTCCAATGAATACAGCACCCTCTGTGACAAATAGAGGCAGTGGCGGATCCCGTCTGGGGATGGTGATCCTGGAATATTTTACAAGCACGAGATTTCGGAATTCCATTTATTTTCAATCCCAGGATCTCTCGAGTTAGGAATTTCATGTTACTTCATTTACAGGAAGCGATATTTCACAGTGTTATGTTTCGATTTATTTGTACGTATTGTATATATTTAAACGATAATATCAGGCTGAGATCTTCTTAGAACACACTTTCAGTACCTGGATGTAATGGACATATTTTATAAAGAAAATGGGATATCTTCTTGGTCACTTTTTAAGATTTTAATTGGCATTGGCTGTGCTTGACTTGTCGAACAATAATGAATCGTTTGAAGTAATATATCTTACATTAAGGAAATGCATACATACAGCTGTGTGAGACTAACTAAGGGATGAATTAAACAGACTGAATTGCTGAAGTCTTGAAACTTTTCATACACGGTGGGAATTGACCTATAAGTAATGAGAAAAATCTAAAATGTTGGAATTTTGTTCGAAAAATTTATGTTTCAACATTCTTCCAGCTTTCACTCCAAAATGGCTATACACACAAAATTCGTTGTTATATTATCACGATCAGAAAAAAAAATCCCAAATTTTCTTAATTAACCCTATTTGTATACAACTACCCGCTCTTGAGTTATTTTAATTTGCATTTTTAGCTGTCAGAGAGAGCAGTAAAATCATAGAGACAGCTAGGGGGTGTAATTGAAAGATATGAAAAGTTAGGGAATGCAAGTTAATGTTGGGAGACTCACGGAGACTACAATTACTTGATATCGACAGTTAAGGGATCCAAATTAATAATAAGTAGAGTTATGAAGTACAACTGAAAGATGTGGAAACCTAGGAGGTACCAGTTAATGATAAGGAGAGCCATGAGTTTCGAGGAGCAATCTCTTTGGCTATGAGGTGCAATTTAATGATATGGATAGTTAGGGGCATAATTGAAAGAGGTAAATGGTAGGGGCGTATAATAGAAAGCAATAGACCTTTACGAAGTACAATTGAATTATCTGGATGGTTAGGAGACACACTTGATGTGGATAGTCAATGGGTAGAATTGAATAAGGGGTACACAATAATTATAAGGTGAGTCATGGAGTATAATGGGCCCACATTACTTTTACTTAAAGAATTATGTTACTTTTTTTGTTTAAAATTTGAATAGTGAATTTTTATTACCAAGTACAGCCATTTCTTTTCTTAACATACATCTATCGAAGTGGACGTTGGCTGCTGTTTAACATAACGGAGAACTACTTCTAAAGCATTCAATCCGTCAGTGTGAAATTACTATAAGTCTGTGGGTGAATCAGCGTCATCTTGAAGCACATAAATGATACTCTTGAAGTGTCTTAACTAGACAGCATTTCGAGGTGTTATTGACAAATTTGAACCACTCTTCCACATCTACTTCTGTAATATCACTACAGTCTACTCTGTAAAACATTTTGCAATCTTTGCTCATAGTAACATTTTTCTACTACTTTGATAATTTCGACAAACTATAAGATAAGCCGCAATTACAGGCGTTTATGAAAATTCCAGATCCATTTCTGAAATATTTAACTAATTATCATCTGTCGAAGCGTTATTTTTGTATATATATATATATATATCTGTAACTAGTGGTCATAATTCTTACTCTATTACAGCTAGCAAATTACTACTAGATAATTAAAATGTACTAAATGATAGTTTACGTTATTCCAGTATAATACATATTTTATTCTAAATAATAGTAAAGAATTAAAGAATAAATTACCAACTCTTGGTAAACTAATTGGATTTCAAACTTTTGATTATAAAAATATTTTTAGTACCATTAATATTACTGATCTTTGTAATTTTAGCTCTATATAATGCATTTATCACTAATCAATCTACACATACTAAATTTAAAAATGTTCCTAAACTTCTACACTTTGTACTTTTCAATAATTATATTTTTCAAGGTAATAAATGGTACTTACAAGTCTCTGAGGTTCCACAAGGTGGCTGCAATAGCTAATTTATACCTTTTTCAGTATGAAAATTCTTTTATTTCAACTGATCATATAATTTACAGATATGTTGATGATCTGATCTGTTTAGTATTTACTGAAAACTATGCCATAGCTATAGATTTCTATCCGGATAGTTTGGAATTAATTCCTAATAAAGCCTCTATTAGTAATAGTGTTAATTTTTTGGATTTAAATCTAATTATTGAACCTACTAATAGGATAGTTACTAATTTATATGATAAAAAATACTATTTTCATTTTAATATTAATAAAATATTACCATTTAATTCCTGTTATTCGATTCAATTGTTTAGAAATATTATACTTAATCAACTATTTAGAATGTATAGACTATCAGATAAAAAATTTTATGCTTTGCACATTAATAACCTAAAAAGCACCAGTTTATTATATAAATATCCAGTGTATTTAGTAAATGGTATAGTTAATAAGTTTAAATTAGTCGAATATTCTTAAAATTCGTTCCTTAGTGTCTTTTAAAATTCGTTTCTTAGTAGTTAATTGTTAAAATTCTCTTGAATTAGCATTACTATGTAATTACATCCTCTTAGACATTTGTTTCCTTGCTTTCTATTATTTTACACGGCCCTTTTTTACGTAGCTTTTACTGGTGAATTTATCACATTTTATGACTTTTTTGCATACTGTTATTTATATCTCACGTTTGGCAACAGTTGATTTCCACTATTATCTCCTGCGAATGGCAATAGTAGTCGCGTCATTTATTCCTCGTTGCCCGTATTGATAGGACAAGTGCTGTATTTCCTCAGGTATTTTTATATTCCTATTTCATTTTACAATATTTTAGATTGTTGTCCAAGTAGGAAGAGTTTATAGATATTATCTATCTCTTTCTTCAGAAACAAGCTTTTTTTTGTTCATTTTGAATAGATACTAGGACTTGAAAACGATTTTTCTTTTCAAAATGAACACTTTTTAGGCCTAGTGTTTATCCACGCGTATTGCTTTAATGCTTGGTTATGTTTTGTTTTGCAATTTTCGAATTCTCACCATTAATATAAGTTGAATATATTTAGCTTGATGACTAGATATATGCATTTTATGTTCCTCTACGTTAATGATTCTCTATTTTTTACATCCTTTTATGTTGTTAGCATTTTTTACGTTAAGGTTTTATGAGCTACTTCTTCTCTCTTTTCTGTCATTGGAATTTCATATTATTATTTTATTATATATATATATATATATATATATATATATATATATATGTAAATATATATATATATATATATATATATATATATATGTAAATATATATATATGTATATATATATATATGTAATTGAAGATTTTTATGATTACTTGTAATATATATACCCGAGAAATATATATATATATATATATATATATATATATATATATATATATATATATATATATATATATATATATATATATATATATGTATATATATATGTGTATATATATGTGTATATATATGTGTATATATATTATCATAACTATCAGATCAGGAACCTTACTCCCCATTACGGATAGTTGATTCCCCAGAAATTTTCAGTAACACGCTTGCAAATATTTTACTGTGTATAAACGAACATTTGCTGATCACGCGACAAAAGAACTCCCTTTTCAGATCAAATCGAAGCCGGTTTAAGCGGTGAGCCGGTTAAACGGAGGCCGATTAAGAGGTGTTCTACCGTACAATTAAATGATATAGATCATTTTCAGACCTACATTCTGCCAAACGAACTCAGTTGTATTAAATGTTGTATCGACTGTTTTAGAAGCATGCTACTTCATACATACGTTTAATATAAGATATCGTTTTAGTGAACTGAGCGAGTTGTTAACACTATCGGAACCCCATCAAGTTTGAATATTTCCATGTTACACGCCGTTCCTATCCATAAACAACGGTGGCGTCTCGAAACCAACTGTATTATTCTCGGCTTACCTTGAACCTCCGTGATCAGAGTATTTACAGTCGGAGGGAAGTTACAACAGTCCATGCTATATTCATAAAAAAAAAAGCATGAGGAGGCAAAAAGCAAAAGTAATTTTTCTGCCCGAGGGTGAGCGCCGGTCGCGGTCTGCCGGTCAAGCGTCCACAGGCACCGGAGAGGGCCGATGACATTGGGTGGAAGGAGAAGTTGAGGGACGGTCAAAGACACCCCGTGGTCACTCGGTAACCTTGGACCCCGACAGGTGAACATCGGGAGCAACGTTAGATGAAGGATGCACGACAGGACGTTTCGTGCTTTCATCCCGATCGAGGGATGCACTGGAAAATGCAAAATCTGCACTGATCCATGCGGGACGTGATTAATTGTTCTTGATGGGGTTGTCTGGTGTGGGGCGTCTTATTCTTGGCACTGAGTAAGATTTTGGATTGAGTTGGCGCTTTTTGACCGTCAGCAGTCAATTGGTGAAACGAAAGACCTATTATTATTGTTTAGCGTTGAGATTATAATGTGCACATCGTGTTCTCGTCTTCTCACATATAAAGTGCAATAGTGCAATTTCAATTATTCACAATTTTAGAGTTTATAATAAAAAGTATTCCTGCAAAACGTAACCGAATTCAAGCACAGTCAGTTTGGTTATGTAACATATGGATAATTTAAATTGTCAATGAAATCGATTTCAATTCAAAATCGATTCAGTTTGGTTTTCAGTGTTATTTTGATCATTATCACAGATGATAGATTGAGAAGCATTTGTCGCTCTAAAATTCAATTTCCCCTTATACTTCATTGTTTTCTACTAGGATGAAAATCGCTAAATACAGTCCTGATGATCCGTAATTCTTATCCGATACTCTCAGTTAACCGAATCTACTTTCGCCCCCGATTTAAATATATATTTTCCGTATGTTATATGTAAAAAAAGTGTCATGTCAAAATACACATTGTTCACCCATTAGTGCCATTAGGTAGAACTAATCTAATACATTACGCTTTTTATTAGGAGTATTGTAAATGTGTATTGAAAATAAATAAATGTTCCAAAATTCGTTAGCCTCTATAGATTGTTTTATGTGGTGCTGACAGGTGACATATCTTTACTAAACAGGAAGGTCTCGCATAAGCAGCAGATTAGTCACTTTATGGATACTTCAGATGCGAAAAATATACCGATAAAAATCACCTTCAGTAGCTAAGAATGGCCGGTTAAGGGCCACACGGAGGAGGTGCAGCAGTGTGGCACCCTGGGAGAAGGGAACCGAGAGACTTCCGACCTGGGAGAAGGGAATGAGTCATACATTTTCGGAGGATGGAATAAGTCATATATTTACCTCTTTCGGATGAAACTTTTTTTCCGGAGTCGTAGAAGACCAAGAAGGAGGTAGAAAGTATTGTGGCCTGCATTTTCCTCTATCGAAGGAGATTTTTGAGGGATTTTTAGAGGATATTACGGACTTTAAGTTTTAAACACATTACCATACATTTCTACATTTTACCAAATTTTAGAATTTTTTATTTATTGGCGTCTTCTGGTGCACATTAACGACACTACTTTTTAAGCATTTTAAGACGGAATTTTTAATTTTTAGGATTTGCTATTTTGAAATTTTATTTTACACTGAGTGAGGTTCGAATCTTTAACAAAATCGACCCCCAGGTCTGCTGCCTGTTACTTTATACCTGCAGGCTTACAGGTTCTTACTTCAATATCCATTTGGAAATGCATGTAATTCTTATATGGGAAAAGAGAATATTCAGTTATCGAGCTACAATTTTATCAACTGACCCTCCGATGCTCGCTCCACTATAAACTTGGGACGATATTTAATTCTTACACGGGAAAAGAGGACATTCAATTATCGCGCCATGCTTTTAAAAATTGACCCACAGAATCTTGCTCCAATATGGACTTAGGAACGTATTAAATTTGCAGACAAGAAAATATGATATTCAGTTATCATGCAATGCTTTTAATTATTGGCACACAGGTTCATGTTCCAATCAAAAATATATTGATTTCCCAGAGTAGAAAATAATTATTTTATTGCACCATGCTTTTAATAATTTTGAAAGTTCCAATATGGACTTGGAAAAGTATTTAATTCGCAGAGACGAGAAAAATGGAATTCAGTTATTGCGGCAAGTTCTCATTACTTTTTCCTACATACGTAGTATAATGTAAAGGGAAAGTATTATGATGGTGTTGAAAATTCGAATTCGAGTTTTCGATGAAAGCGTACGTTTTAAATCACACTGAACTCGAATTGAAATGTTTTGAGGTGATCTCTCTCTCTCTCTCTTTCTGTGTACGTGTGTGTCCTCGCGAAATATCTTGCAGACGAATATAATTGGGTGATATTATTACAATCAGCGAATATTAGAACCATGCTGATCTTAATCGTAATTAAATGTTCGGATAACCTTTCGAATGAATTTTTTTTAAAAATCATTAAAAAAGCAGCACTTTTAATAATGATAAAAACTAATTATTTTAGACGTAATTTTTCGCTAGAAAACGAATGATACAAACTTTTGAACTCTAACATGAATCATTCTCGAGATATTACACGGAAAAAAACTATATAAAATTAAAATTGCAGTTAGTATTGCCATATATGTTCACCTTTCATATGCAATATTATGTAACATCAATCTTGGGAATTTAGATCTTTCCATTCACGATAGAAGATTCTTTTGTGTTTTAATGCCTAAGAATTCGTTGATAGTCATTTATTTCATGCGATTGATGTTAATTAAGTGAATTGCATTTTGATGATGATTTTGCATGTGAGTACGGATAAATCATTCGTTTGAACTCATAAGTAGCCTAAAGTGTGAAATTTCAATTTACGCGGTGTTCATTTAATGCCATAAATCATTGTTTTCTGGATCTTGTACACCATTATTTGACTGCAAAAGAATTCCCCACAAAAGTTGTTGCCTTCTGTAGGGAAAGGGATGTGCTGCTCACATTAGATTTTTTTTAATTGTTTAGGGTGTTTCGTAATAAAAGGCATGCGCGGTTAGTTATTGAGCAATGCTTTTATCAACTAACCCTTAGATTCTTGCTGTAATATGAACTTTACAACGCCTTTAATTCACTGGCAGGAAAAGAGATATTCAGTTATCGCCACAAGTTCGTGTAAATTAAAATATCTCAAAAATTATTGATTGCACACAAATAAGGTTAATTTAGAAATTTATGATTTTTTTTTCTGCGTCTGATGGTATAAAATTTTATTTTATGTGTCTAGTCGTTCTCAAGTTATAGCTAAAAGGATATTAAAAAAAAATTCCTCGATTTGTAAATTCTTTGAACCAAATTACAAGATTTTAGATTTTCTCATTACTTATAGGTGTAACACTGTTACTACGTAAAGTTCCATGTTTTTAATTATTTTCTCATTATTTATAGGTCTATTACTATTACTACGTAAAGATCCACGTTTTTAATTATTTTCTCATCATTTATAGATATATTACAATTACTGCGCAAAGTTCCACGTTTTTATTTATTTTCTCATTATTTATAGGTCTATTACGATTACTACGTTAAGTTCCACGTTTTTAATTATTTTCTCATTATTTATTGGTCTATTACTATTAGTACGCAAAGTTCCACGTTTTTAATTATTTTCTCATTATTTATAGGTCTATTACTATTAGTACATAAAGTTCCACGTTTTTAATTATTTTCTCATTATTTATAGGTCTATTACTATTACTATGCAAAGTTCCACGTTTTTAATTATTTTCTCATTATTTATAGGTCTATTACTATTAGTACGTAAAGTTTCACGTTTTTAATTATTTTATCATTATTTATAGGTCTATTACTATTACTATGCAAAGTTCCACGTTTTTAATTATTTTCTCATTATTTATAGGTCTATTACAATTACTACGCAAAGTTCCACGTTTCTACTTCTAGAAGTTTGGACTGTGTCATTCATCCCAGGCACTCCTTCTCACCTATATGATATATACAAGTACTTCGTGTTAGGTAGACTTTTGCATCAACTTACTTGTGATCAAAATCCGAATCGTTATTGCTTATTTACACGCGAATGTAATTTGCGGGGAAACGTACCAGGAACAGGCACGTACGCATTCCAGAAGCAAAAACCGCCTAAACTTGTAATTTGCATCTTTTATGCAATAAAATTCCAGAGAAGGAAAAAAAAAATAACGAATAACCACAACAACAATAACAACAAAAAAAATAAATAAAAAAAAAATAAAAAATCACGTTCAAAGGTTTTCATCCGTGTCATCTAAAATGTGATGCTACAATTGATGAATTGAATTGGAAAAAAAAAAAAAAAGCCGTGCACATCTCTTTTTTTTTATTATTTTCTGGACTTATTGCAGCTCGGTAAAGATTATTATTTTTTTTTCGTTGCTTATTTGAAGAATAACCGAGTGGTGATTTTATTTTTATTCGTAAATTTTGATGTTACACTTCCCTGCACTTTCATGTCATTTTCTTTAATATCATTGATTTGTAACTAACGTTTCACGCGAATTCATACGCTTCTGCATAACTGTTCTGTTCTATCACGTTGAGTGAAATATCAGTATTTGAACACCCGTCATCTGGAACGGTGTTTATTCGATTTGCTCGTGTATATAAAGACTGTTTAGTTACGCACAGCAATTTAATATTTTTCGAGTTCATATAACTTTGTTTAAAGTAATCGCAAATAAAATTAGCTAAAGTGTGGCTCAACTTTTTTTTTCAAATTTTACAATTTTTTTGGGAAAAATCGGTGTTATAGCTCCAAATGATTACAATTATAGCGTGTTACCCTTCACTTTAAATGGCTAGAAAAAAATATTTTGATCGATACCATACTTGACAATGTACCTCGGGGGGGGGGGGGGGGTAATATGCACCCCGGGGGGGGGGCTCCTAATGACATCACGAATAAAAAATTGTATCGCGGCTATTTTTTCACAATAATGATTGAATCTATTAAGTCTCGTGATAATTGAGCCATAAATAAACTTTTTTTATGCCTGATTATGTCAAATTTTTGTTAGAAATGAATGATCTCTTATCACTGCGAAAAATGTATCCAAAAAATACCACTTTCATGCACTTTTGACATTTTTTTTTCATCCCCCACTCTCTCTTTTCCGCAAGAAAAGGAATTTGTTTATATCATGTGATCTGCGCGCGCTTCATAAAAACATATACAGGTACATTTGCGTGAACTCTAAGTTCCTTTTTTTGTTCTTCTGCTTTTGTATTACTACAGAGCAAAATGCTCGTTTCTTTTAAGTGTAACTTTTAATGCAGAATTTAATAAAATAATCTCTTTTTTTTTAATCAAGTGCAATCATTCCGTGTCACAAAGATGCCTGACATCAAGAAAAAACCAAACATAATAAAACGATATTTTTTAAGACTTTAAGGGAATTGGATCGAAATAGTAAACTACGCCCATTGTACAGAAAAGATAAGCTTCTTTACCTTATTGTTATTATTATGCTGTTATGAAAGAAAAAAGAAATAATGACATACTTCTTATTGGTGAGACAGTGCGAAATTACCTCTGCATAACCTATGTTCTAATTTTTCTATTAATTTTGTCCTGTGCTGCCATGTTAAATGATATAAAATTTCGTGTAAATTTCGAAGTTTTAGCTCGAATTTCAAAAAATTCTATCTAGTTCTAGATTTTTTTTTAATAATAAAATCGAATATAAAGTTTCATGAAAATGTAATATTTGTAGCCGATATCGTGTATACAAGGAATCGACCACAGACAGACAGACGGACATAATTCCAAAAATAGTCAAAACGTGTTCAGGAGGTCTTAAAATATATATTGGCATCAGAATCTCGAATTCGAAAATTTTCGTGAAAACACTATTTTCTCTATAGTATATTACATAATATAAGAAGGTAAAAATCTAATATGGGCAACCCCCCGTATAATGCAATGACTTCTTTCCCAGTGAAATAATGATCAATAACGTCTTTGGCATTAAATCAACATATCAACACCACGTCAATTGAGATTGCATGCTTTTGGCAATGAGTTCAAAGTGACTTATTCATACCCACTTGTAAAATCATCATTAAAATGCAATTAGCTGTTAATGAATATCCTGTGAAATAAATGACTATGAGCGAACTATGTAGAGCCAAAATACAAAGCTAGTACAAAAAGTAGCTTTACTCGTGAGTAGAATGATATAGCATCACGAGAATGATGTTAATAGATTAGCCCCACAATATTGCATTTAGAAGTTGACATATTAATAATACTTATTCTTTTTTTAAATTTTATAAAATTTGTTTGATACATATATTTAAAAACCGATATCTCTAGAATGATTCTTGCTGTCGTTCTAAAGTATATATCATTCGTTTTCTAATGAAAAATGATTTTACATTCATCAGTATTAAACATCCTGATTGTTTTCAAAATTTATTCGAAAACTGGATTTTCCGAACGTACATTTGATTGCGTATAAAATCAATAAGGTTTCCTGCACTCACTGATGGTATTAATGATACCAAATTATTTTCGAAACGCTGCATTTTTTCGTGAGATAACACACACACACACAGAACTTACGTTAAATATCGTTGTTTAGTGTTCCAGAATTCTCAAACCTTCTAAATTTCTAAAAAAATTCCAATTGTTATCCGAATTCCATTCCAATTCGAACTTTTGGTCCAATTCTACTTACTTAAATTCAAATTTTTAGTCAAATTCACCTCGAATTCAAAATATAAAAACATATGGAGCCCTGTTTTTTTTTAACTTAAGAGGCGCCTGGTCTTAGGACGCTCTCATAAATGGGCGTTCGTAAAATAATCTCGAACACTAATTAAACACATGTAATGTGTAGTTCCAATCTTCATACCAGTATCAGAAAGCCCTTTGACATAGAACTAATTCTTCCCACGCACTAGGTAACATGGGCAAACTTAGGAATTGAAAGTCACGAAAAAATGCAACCCACTCTCGCCGTTACTGCTCGTAAATAAAAGGGAGAGAGGAATAATGTATATAGTATTAGAAAGAGAAAGAAACACCGTGACAAAAAATATATGAACAATTGTAGCTACATCTTTCTCCGCACTAGGTAAGGAGATCAAACTTGAGGATTGAAGTCCCGAAAAAGTGCAACCCACTCTCGCCGTTACTGCTCGTAAATGAAAAGGGAGAGCGCGCCAGAGAGAGAGAGAGCGCGCGAGAGAGAGAGCGAGAGATGATGTATATAATGTTAGAAAGAACACTGGGTCAAAAATATATGAACAGTTGTAGCTGCGTCTTTCTCCGCACTAACAATTTGGGAATTAAATGTCACAAAAAAGTGAAACCTACTTTCGCCGTTACTGTTTGTAAATGAAAAGGGAGAGAGAGAGGGGGAGAGAGGGAGGGGGAGAGAGAGAGGGGGGAGAGAAGAGAGGGAGAAAGCAGAGAGAGAAGAGAAGAGAGGGAGAAAGCAGAGAGGGAGAGAGAAGAGAGAGAGAAACACCGTGTTAGAGGAGATATGAACAGTTGTAGCTACGTCTTTCCTTACACTAGGTAAGGGGATCAAACTTGAGAATTGGATGTCATGGGAAAGTGCAACCCACCCTCACCGTTATTGCTCGTAAATGAAAAGAGAGAGAAAGATGATATATATAGAGTAGTTGGATAGGCAAAGACACACCGCGTTAGAAGAAATATGAACAGTTGCAGCTACGTATTTCCCTGCACTAGATAAGGGGGTCAAACTTGGGAATTGAATGTCACGAAAATGTGCAACTCACTATCGCTGTTACTGTTCGCAATGCAGCCGTCACATATCGTTCTTCTCATATTATCGCCTTACGCTTGCCCTGTATGAATCCACCGAATCTACAGAGTGCCGGGATTTCTCGCAAAGTAAATAATGATTGCATACATAACCATATTTCATTTCCTGCGCCACCCATCAGCCGTAGTTCTACATAAATATATGCAGCATAGTAATGCTATACTACTGTTTTGATTTTGATAAATGATGACAAAGATTGAAAAGGTAAAAGGAGGAACTATAGAGTATGTTGCAAATATTAGGGATTGTCGAGGCTCTGGATAAGTCTGGTTCTTAATTTAGGTGTAGAGAATTGAGATATTCTTCCACTGCTTGGATAGCTTAGCTGATAGAACATTTCTTTTAAGATCAGGAGGTTTCAATTTCGAATCCTGTCTTATCGTGAGCAAACTCTTTAAAAAATGGCCAAGATGTTTTTATGGAATTAAAACTGAAAAATCCCTTTTTCTGCGCTTGTTTAAATAACCAATCACACGAAAATTCCTCTGCGTCTAGAATTTAATTTCAGGTAATAACTCGCAAAGAAACTTTCCGTTATCCCCTTCTCACTTCTGTTAGAAGAAGCTTTTAGGTACGGAAGGATTTCGCTTCTCGATAATACGTGCTGAGAAGTTCACCTTTCGTCCAACAATGGAAAGAGATGGAAAACTACATAAAAAACATAAAATCCCCTTAAGTCGTAATGAACCGAAAGTTCAGATATCGTACGCCAGATGGCCTACAAGATTTGGAATAATCTTTTTCCAATATAACTGGAATTTGCTTCCGCAAGTAACCTTCTGGACAAAAGGGAGACCTTGAAAATTGTAAAAGGGACCGTTATCCGATGCATCGGTCAGTTGCGATTTGTTACATTGTCCACGTCTGTTGATTATTGTTATTTTTTTCCATCTCTGTGAGGTTAAATCACTTTCTTTCTTCCGTCGGGGGTTTTTGTGGAATGATTTTTGTTTTTTTCCCCTATTTTTAACTTTCTGCGGTCAGTCTTTCGAGTGAGTGCACACTGAGCATTTCGAACCGTCAAGGTTGGACGCCGAAACATCTCTTGGAATGTTCCAAATTAACCTCTTTCATATCTACTTAATGGAAAAGGATGGAATATTGTTTATTTTATATTTTCGTTCGAACGCTCTGGCTCCAGGCTACGAAACTTTATTTGCGATTTATTTGTTTATATATTTATTTATTTGTTGAACCAATGGATTGAGAATAAGCATTGGCGGAAGAACGAGATTTTCCAAGGATGCTGACTTTTTCTCCCTCTTTTAAGTTTTGGACGCTTTCATTTAATTCATTCTGATTTTCCTGATCGAATCCATTTACTGTGCGATATTTTTGTTCGAATCTGTTTGCTCTGTGACTTTCTTACTCCGATTCATACACTGTACAATATTGTAGTTATTAAATTATATTTAATATATTACAGGTATTAAACAAGATTACCTTTTTACGAAATACGTAATTATTTTGCATAAAATGTTTTAGCTGCAACATTATTACTTTCCTTATATACATGATGTATAAGGAAAGTATTGTGACGGGGTCGAGAATTCGAGTTTTCGACGGGAGAGCACGTTTCAAGCATCCCTGATCACGAATCGAACATTTTTGAGGTAATGTCTGTGTGTGTGAAAGTGTGTGTGTGTGTGTGTGTGTCAGTGAGTCTTTGGAGACGATACCTCACGAACGAATGGAACGATTCGAATGAAATTTAGTACAAAACTCACAATCCGTGAATACTGGAAGCCTATTGTTTTAAAACACAATCCAATGTTTAGAACCCTCCTAAATTTTCGAGTGAAATTTTGAAAAAATCATCAAAAAATGAAAACCTTTAATAAAGTTACGCAAATAGACATTTCTTATCTAATTTCCCCTTAGAAAACGATTGACATAAACTTTAGAACGCTAGCATGAACCGTTCTCGAGATATTGCACATTTTTCAAATAAATTTATAAAAAATCCCATAAATGAAAAAAAAAATATTAACTGTTAAGAAACATGTTCACTCTTTATATGTAATATATCATGCGATAAATTGGGTGACATCATTTTCGTGGATCTAACTCATTCCATTCACGAGAAAAGATATTTTGAGAAGTACTTTTGTATTTGAACGTCAATAGTCATTTATCTGCTGTAACAATAACTTATAACATATTTCTTCGTCCATAACGCTTGGCGAGAGTTTGGCGACGAATTTAGCGGAATGTCGCCAACTTCGCAATATTTTTAAATGTTGCCAAATTGACGAAAATCTCGCCAAATGGATGAAAATGACTCTAAATCAATGAAAATGACGACTAATTGAAGAAATTCAATATCTTGGGAAAATATAAGTATCTACTGTAAGAATAACATTTTCTTTAGCTATAAAAGTAGTAAATTCATTGCATTGTATAAGGAAAATCATGTGCTGCCCACATCAGATTTTTTTTTTATTTTCTAGTGTCTAACCTTAAAAAAATAAGAATGATTCTCTTTTGTGCTTGGAAGAAGCTGAAACTGAAAAGTTACATCAGTGCTATACATAAATGATACGAAACGGAATTACACTCTTCTCTAGGGAAGAAATCGATTCCATATTGTTTTTATATAACAGGCTGCAGTTTTTTAAAATTTAGTTTCATTTGGTTGATTATTTTTCCGAGGTGTTTCTATGCACACATTGCCTTTGGACATATTGCCAACGACTTATGCCAATTTTTTATAAACATTGTTTTCGCCTTTGTAGTAGTCTAAATTTGTACAAAATTTGCTTTTGTTTGATTAAGTCATTCTGGAGAAAACAATGTTACCTCTATTTGCCGACAGACCCACAGGCGGACGGAATGTCAGAATGACTTACAAACTGTTTAAAAGAATCAAAATACTGGCAAAAATGGTGAATTGCCCTGGTTTATTTGATATGAAGGATTTTGATAATGACGTTTATAATTGGATACCATTAGAAAATTGAGTAATGAAGATTATCGATTTTCTATTTAATCCTATTTGGACAGAAAAATGTGTTATGCATGCGAAAACATATTAAAAAATCTGATGTGGGCAACACATGACTTTCCTTATATAATGTAATGAATTTACTACTTTTACAGTAAAAAAATAGGTTTTTCTTATAGTAGATACTAATATTCTTTCCAAGATATTGAATTTTCGACAATTAGTCGTCATTTTCATTGATTTAGCATCATTTTTATCCATTTGGCAAAATTTTCATTAATTTGGCAACATTTCAAAAAAGTCGCCAAGTTGGCGACATTCCGCCAGATTCGTCGCCAAAATCTAGCCAAGCGTTATGCACTAAGAAAAAAAGTTATTCTTACAGCAGATAAATGACTATTGGCGTTTAAATACAAAAGTATTATTCAAAGTATATTTTTTCATGAATGGAACGAGCTAGATCCACGAGAATGATGTCACTCAATTTATCGCATAGTATTACATATGAAAAGTGAACATGTTTCTCAATAGGAATTTTTTTTTTATGTGACTTTTTCATAATTTTTTTGAAAAATGTACAATATCTCAAGAACGGTCTATGTTAGCGTTCTAAAATTTATGCCAATCGTTTTCTAATGAAAAATTACATAAGAAATGTCTATTTGTGTAACTTTATTAGCGGTTTTGATTTTCTGACGATTTTTTCAAAATTTTATTCGAAAATTTAGGGGGGTTCTGAACATTCGGCTACGTATAAAAACAATAGGCTTACAGTGTTTACGGATTGTGATTTTTGTACCAAATTTGGTTCGAATCGGTCCATTCGTTCGTCAGTTATCGTCTCCACAGACTCACTGACACACACACACACACATACTTTCACACACACGCACACACACACACACACACACACACACACACACAGACATCACTTCAAAAATGTTTGATTCGTGATCAGGGATGCTTGAAACGTGCTCTCCCGTCGAAAACTCGAATTCGAATTTTCGACCCCGTCACAATACTTTCCTTATACATTATGTAAAGGAAAGTAACAATTGGAATGGCATTGAGTGTGACAAGATGGAGATTTAGAATGTAGGATTGAGAATAACAATATTAGAAATGTACCTTTATTCCCATTAAAAAATTAGGAATCTCGTTGTTAATAATTTTCTCTTTCACATACTCTTGCGGAAATAATTTTTTTTTGTATTAAATTATGTACTCTCAAAGACAAGAAACAGGTTCCCAGAGAAATATTTTTTAGCATGTATCGGCGATATACCAGCCGATTTTTAAAGAAAATATTGCAAATGACATCGAGCAAAAGACTTCGAATAAAAAGCATCACGTAGGCACTGAACTGACTGACTTACTGAGTGAGTCGATGTATCAAAATCATAGAGCCCTTCCACCTTAACTAGGACCTCGGTTCGGGTGTCATTCGATCCACCCCAGCTTCGAGATCAAGAGAAAAGTATAAAATTTCCAATTAGTAAATTATGGATGGTGCAAAAGGAATAATAAAGAAAACTCAAAATCGCTTTTCAAAATGATCGAGCACTTATACTCGAGCCAGAATCTTGATTTGGATCTAATTTGAACTGCCTCAGCTTCCAGATCAAGGAAAAAAATCGAAAAGTTTGAAAATTCAGATTAAAGGTGACGATACAGAGGTCATTCAAAAACAGACGAACATGCACCACTTTTTCTGTCAAACATGAGTTTTTATTGCGCCATTTTTATTTTGATAAATGCTTAAAGTTTGATAAATACGAAATAAATGCTTAAAATATCTTCTGTGTAAACAAACGAAGGGTATCGTTGTCTACCTGAACACCAGGTGGCATCCGACTTTCGAAAAAGGCGGGTGGGGACGGGGGGCAGATTTTTGCTCTTTCCCTAATATGTCTCTCCATGAGAGGAGTTCTTGCATTTGAAAATGGAAATAAAAGGAAATGCGAGAGCATCTTCTTTTATGCAGCCAGGATATAAGTTTCTAAACTGCAGGATTTCTCGGAGGAGTGAAGATTCCCTTTCTCTCTCTACGACAGGATTTCGCTGGGGTTTTTCCTTAATCATTTCGTCATCCCCCCAATTATAGTCACGAGAATCATTGTCATATTGACACGAGAATAATTGTAAACGATAATAGAAAAGTTAACTTAGAGAACCGCTCAATTATAAGTGTTTTGATACGTTTGGAATTTTGAAGTTAAACTTCTTAGGCCACGGTAGTGAAGTTTGCCTAATGGGAATCCGGGTATAACGAAAAGTGAAACAGAAGTGAAACTGCTCCAATGGTGGTGCGACACTTGAAACAGGTAGAGTAAGGGTATCGCGACTAGTCTTTTTATTACGCCCGTGAGTGAGTCAGGCGTGGCTAATCTTTGATCACTCTTTGCTGATCAGTGGGGGAGGATAGCGTGTTACATATTTTCGTTATGCTCCCAGTTTTTACGTTACATATCGAGTGAGACTAGAGTGTTTCATATACTCGTTATAATGTATACAGCAGAAATGTGTTAGTGAGATTTTTGATTACTTTATTCATTATTAAATATAGCAATTATGCTTAAATCTAGTACGGAGCACATAAAGGCATATCGTGAGAGACAGAGTGTACAATAGCCACCAAAGAGTGGATTGCGACGTCCAAATAAATTTCGAATGAGAATTTTAATTTTTATTTACGTTTTATTACTTTCCTTATATACATAATGTATAAGGAATGTATTGTGACGGGGTCGAAAATTCGAATTCGAGTTTTCGACGGGAGAGCACGTTTCAAGCATGCCTGATCACGAATCAAACATTTTTGAAGTGACGTCTGTGTGTGTGTCAGTGAGTCTGTGGAGACGATAACTGACGAACGAATGGACCGATTCGAACGAAATTTGGTACAAAAATCACAATCCGTAAACACTGGAAGCCTATTGTTTTTATACGCAATCGAATGTTCAGAACCCCACTAAATTTTCTAGTGAAATTTTGAAAAAATCGTCAAAAAATCAAAATCGCTAATAAAGTTACGCAAATAGACATTTCTTATGTAATTTTTCATTAGAAAACGATTGACATAAATTTTAGAAAGCTAACATGAACCGTTCTTGAGCTATTGCACATTTTTCAAAAAAATTATCAAAAAGTCATATAAAATAAAAAAAAATATTTGCTATTGAGAAACATGTTCACTTTTCATATGTAATACCATGCGATAAATTTGGTGACATCATTCTCGTGGATCTAGCTTGTTCCATTCATGAAAAAAGATACTTTGAGTAATACTTTTGTATTTGAACGCCAATAGTTATTTATCTGCTGTTAGAATAACTTATTTCTCCGTCCATAACGCTTGGCAAGATTTTGGCGATGAATTTTCGGAATGTCGCCAACTTGGTGACATTTTTAATTATTGCCAAATTAACAAAAATCTCACCAAATTGATAAAAATGACGCTAAATCAATGAAAATGACTACTAATGAAAGAAAATTCAATATCTTGGAAAGAATATAAGTATCTACTGTAAGAATAACATTTTTTTAAACTGTAAAAGTAGTAAATTCATTGCATTATATAAGGAAAGTCATGTGTTGCCCACACCAGATTTTTTTAAATGGTATTAACAACTTTGATATTGTTATAACATATCCTCTGGAAACGTGAGTGTGCTATCAGGATACAAGAATAAATCCATATTTATGGATAACTAACACGTTTATTCACCAGCACAACGTAAACAGGAACAATATGCAGTAAAACAGCACTTAAATGCTCCGCTAGTTTAATAAAATAACTGATACTATTTTCATAACATTAACGAAGTCATTTCATAAAACAGCCGCTATTATTTTCAAAACTTTGACATAAATCACAGTTCAATGTAACTCATACCTCACCAACTGCTGTGAGCACCCCTTTTTATAGACTCTCCATAGAAATTTCTGGAAATCCTTCATATCACGTAGAATATTGGTTATTTCGAGGTGTTTCTTGAAGTTTTGGAAAGTCACTAAATGTCGTCAACTTGGCTATAAATCGCCAAATCTGGCAACGCTTCTTCGAATTTCAGTATGTGGCAAACCTGGACTTACGTCATAGGAAAGGATGCCTATACGAGTGTTATCTGCGTCTGGTTCTCAAAAGAAAAGACTCCAGTGAGGGATAATAACACGTTCGCAACAATATTAATGTTTTATGGTATTAATGCTTTTCTTTTAACATATCATATTATCTGGATCATATTTTATTATGTATTAAATTGCATGTATTTAAAATACTGACATTCTAAATTTGCTAAAATACAATATATAAGTACATTTACTACTATATGATTGTTACACTCTTTAATTTATGATTCCACTTTCCTTATATCGCCCAAAAAAGTTTCATTTCTAACGCGTGTGGTGACTATAAGCACTTATTGTTCTGTTTCTATATGATTCATATATTAAACTTTTAACAAGTGAATAATTAACTTTTCGTGAAATGTATATATTTTTTTCTTCCCTGTTTTCCTTCATTTTTATATACGTTGTAGTTAAAATAGGTTATCCCGTGTACCATGTATTGTGTTTTTCTGCATGTAACGTTTTTAAATAGGTTCCACAAAGAAACGTAACATCGGGATTCAACTGTAATAACAAAACAGCAAAATGTCATTCATTTGTTTTATTGTAATTCAGTTATATACATATATAACATGAAACTTTTTTTTTGCCAATTTTTGCTCCTCGTTTTATATGTCTCTTCAAATTATTTCATTACGCTTCGCTACTACTTATAACCCATTTTAATCGTTTTTAACACTTTCCAACATAGTTGTAAAGTGTTTCTTAAAATTATCTGAAAAAAATAAATGATATAATGTTGCTAAGCGACGGAATTAAACAGAGTTTATATTCAAACAAGAATGATCAATCATGCATAAAGCATTGATTATGAAACACTTTCCAACTGCAATGCAATTTTATTTAAACATCTCTAAAATGCGATACATTCAGCGGTAATATTTTAAAAATTATCACAAAACTACAATAATTTATTATATTTGAAAACTTCATCGAAAAAAATGAATTTTATTCAAATGACGTCATTGAAATTTAAATCGCCTGGTTCTCTATGAAAAAGCAGTAAAAATTTCATTCATTAACATTCATTCCTTTCATTCATCACAATACTACAATAATTTATTTTACTTAAAAACTTAAAACCATGCACCTAAAAGTAATTTATCTCCATGCTTAAAACTTCACCGAAAAAATCTGTTACAAAATCGTCTGATCTCTATGTAAAATCAATGACTGTTTCATTCATATCAACTATATTGCAGACTCCAGCGCTAAATAATTTTGCGTTAAAGAAATTCCGCAATTTCTATGCAACTCATTTTACAGCTTAATGTGTTTACAATCTCCATAAGTGAAAATTAGGATTCGTGGTAGAAATAATCAAAGTTTGTTGATCATTTAAATTGAAATATATTGTTATTGAGTTGTTTCAGAACATTGATGCAGAGAAATTAAGCAAAAATAAAGCGGTTTTAGAACGGACACAACACTATATATAAATTAAGAAATTTAAAGATCACGATTTTGACACAAGATGGATGCCATATTTTATTTTGAAGTGGGTCACGTGATATCTTCAAATAATGTTCACGTGATCTCTTCATATAATGGGTGTAATTATTATTTTAATTTTTATTTAAAAAACTATTAAATATATTTTTCTGGAAATTTTTTTATATAGTTTATGAGATAATTTGAATGTTTCCTAAAATTTTCGAAGCAATTTGTGAATTTTAAATTCGCTTAAAAAATGTTTGAAAAATTAGGTCTCATAGGGTTCAATGTATTTCATCTTTTAAACCCGGGTTCAATCCTAAACTAATTGGGTGATATCATTCATTTATATTCTCATAGGTCCCACTGACGGTCTGAACAACATACTAAAATTTCAGTTTGATAAAGTTATTTTTACGGCAGTTATGGTGATAACGGACAGACAGACATACATACAGAATAAACAAAGTCATAAACACTTTTCAACTATGTTGTAAAGTGTTAAAGAAGCAATATCATGTTGCTAAGAAACGGAATGAAACTCAATGAGTTGTTACAGCAGTAAATCTTTTTCTATTTTAAATAATAAAGAAATATATATAAATAAATTTGATCGGGATTGTATTTTTGATTGGATTATATCTATTATGGTCTTTGAGTTTAACGAGTATATAAATATTATTGATATTTTCAAATTCTTACACAGTCCGTTTTATTTTGGGGAAACATTTTTAAAATCCATATATTTGTAGTACGGGTAAATCTTCTAATACATGTGCATAATCCTCTAATCTACTAAAATATAAATAGTTCCGTCCGTCCATATATAATGCTTGGCGAGTGATATCGCCAACTTGGCGACATTTTTTAATGTTGCAAAATTTGAAAATGGTGTCAAATCGCTAAAAATGTCGCCAATTTAACGAAAATATCGCCAAATCGAAAAAAACAAAAAACAAACAAACGAAAAAATTGTTGTCAAATTGATAAAAATGACACCAAATCAATGAAATTAATTGCGTTTTGAAAGAAATGTTTTTTGTCGCTTAGTCCAACTGTCCCACTTTCTAACAAATTTGGCGACTT
Source organism: Amaurobius ferox (assembly GCA_951213105.1). Classification (NCBI taxonomy): domain Eukaryota; kingdom Metazoa; phylum Arthropoda; class Arachnida; order Araneae; family Amaurobiidae; genus Amaurobius; species Amaurobius ferox. Next base: position 77,627,831 of record OX578139.1, on the reverse strand, counting down.
TTCAACAAGCTGTCATTTTAATGAAAACGCTGCCGAATTGATAAAATGATACTAAATTAATGAAAATGACACCTAATTGATGAAAATTCAATATTTTGCAAAATTAAGTTCAATTTCCTTGATAATCCCTGTCAGTTTGTGGGAATTAAATAGTGGTTTTTGCAAAGTTGCTTACACACTGGACCAGGATGCTTTTTCCTCATTTTTTTATGGCGATAATTTTGCATAACGAGAACATATATTCTTATACATCTTTTTAGGATAATTAAAATACATATTTTAATAAAATGTTTAGAATAACAATGACATTTAAAATATTATAGGAATTTGCACATAATTGAAGTTTTAATTTCTTTATATTATACATTCCGTGCGAAGAACGAGTATACTGCTAGTAAGTGATATGAATGAAATATTTATTGATTCTGCATTGAGAGGCAGACGATTTATATTTCTACGACGTCATTTGAATAAAGTTCATTTTGTGGAATTGTCACTAGAATTGTCGTTTTCCATGAAGTTTTCAAGTATAATAAATTACTGTAGCTCTGCAATAGTTTAAAAAATCTGATGTGGGCAACACATGACTTTCCTTATATAATGTAATGAATTTACTACTTTTACAGTAAAGAACTTGGTTTTTTTTATAGTAGATACTGATATTCTTTCCAAGATATTGAATTTTCGAGAATTAGTCGTCATTTTCATTGATTTAGCGTCCTTTCTATCCATTTGGCGAGATTTTCGTTAATTTGGCAACATTTTAAAAAGTCGCCAAGTTGGCGACATTCCGCCAAATTCGTCGCCAAAATCTCGCCAAGCATTATGCACTAAGAAATAAGTTATTCTTACAGCAGATAAATGACTATTGGCGTTCAAATACAAAATATTACTTAAAGTATCTTTTTTCATGAATGAAACGCTCTAGATCCACGAGAATGATGTCACCCAATTTATCGCGTGGTATTACATATGAAAAGTGAACATGTTTCTCAATAGGAAATATTTTTTTTTTTATTTTAGACTTTTTGATAATTTTTTTGAAAAATGTACAATATCTCGAGAACGGTTCATGTTAGCGTTTCAAAATTTATGTCAATCGTGTTTTCTAATGAAAAATTACATAAGGAATGTCTATTTGCGTTACTTTATTAGCGGTTTTGATTTTTTGACGATTTTTTCAAAATTTCATTCGAAAATTTAGGGGGGTTCTGGACATTGGATTGCGTATAAAAACAATAGGTTTCCAGTGTTTACGGATTGTGATTTTTGCACCAAATTTGGTTCGAATCGGTCCATTCGTTCGTCATTTATCGTCTCCACAGACTCACTGACACACACACACACACACACACACACACACGCAAAGACATCACTTCAAAAATGTTTGATTCGTGATCAGGGATGCTTGAAACGTGCTCTCCCGTCGAAAACTCGAATTCGAATTTTCGACCCCGTCACAATACTTTCCTTATACAGTATGTATATAAGGAAAGTAAAAATATCAACGTTGAATGTAACGCATTTTAGAGATGTTTAAATAAAATTGCATTTCAGTTGGAAAGAATTTCATATTCAATGCCTTATACATGATTCATCATTCTTATTTCAAACTTGTACTAGAAGAACATTTTTTCATTTCCCATACATTCATGCGTAACGCTAACGAATGTAACACTGTAACAAAATGCACACCCATTTCCCACAAATTAACCTCGAAACTCCTTTATTTATAGGAACAAACCTATAATATTCCCTGTTTGAGCGCTCTGCGGGCAGAGAATACAGACGGCCTCACACAAACCCGCGTGTTGAAAATGCCACGCATATACACTCGGTCTGACGCTGGTGTTACAGTGCGTAACACAGATGTGCCCACAGCGCACAACTTAAGCGTTACAACATGTGCTTAGCCGGAAAATGACAGACATTGGCGCACAGTAAATGACTATGCTAGTGCGAAAAAAATGAAAGAATGAAGCGTTCAGAGAGGATTTTGTCTCATTTTGTGACGTTGATTGTGGGAAATAATTGGATATTACTAAATTAATTAGGGGGATGAAATACTGGAGTGTGGGTCTCCACTCGGATTTCTCACGTGTTCATGATCCACACTGTTGAGTCCAATTTGTGTCATAATCATTATCAGAATGAACAAGCCAAAAAATTGTTTTTTAAAGTACCCTTCTTTTACTATTTGTATTTAAATTAAATGTATGAAAAATGCATGCAGTTTAAATGTACGAAAGGCAAAGACATACCCAGTTTGGCATTTTTTGCTGCTCTGGTTCTCGAGTTATGTCCCTATGTCGAGTACATTTCTATGGCGTGCCCAGAATCCCAATGCGGAATAAGCACTAGATCAAGTTAAAAAATCTGATGTGGGCAACACATGACTTTCCTTATATAATGTAATGAATTTACTACTTTTACAGTAAAAAAATAGGATTTTCTTGTAGTAGATATTAATATTCTTTCCAAGATAATGAATTTTCAACAATTAGTCGTCATTTTCATTGATTTAGCGTCATTTTTATCCATTTGGCGAGATTTTAGTTAATTTGGCAACATTTCAAAAAAGTCGCCAAGTTGGCGACATTCCGCCAAATTCGTCGCCAAAATCTCGCCAAGCGTTATGCACTAAGAAATAAATTTTTCTTAAAGCAGATAAATGACTATTGGCGTTCAAATACAAAAGTATTATTCAAAGTATCTTTTTTCAAGAATGGAACGAGCTAGATCCACGAGAAGGATGTCACTCAATTTATCGCATGGTATTACATATGAAAAGTAAACATGTTTCTCAATACGAAATATTTTTCTTTTTATTTTATATGACTTTTTGATAATTTTTTTAAAAAATGTACAATATCTCGAGAACGGCTCACGTTAGCGTTCTAAAATTCATGTCAATCGTTTTCTAATGAAAAATTACATAAGAAATGTCTATTTGCGTAACTTTATTAGTGGTTTTAATTTTTTGACGATTTTTTCAAAATTTCATTCGAAAATTTAGGGGGGTTCTGAACATTCGATAGCGTATAAAACCAATAGGCTTCCAGTGTTTACGGATTGTGATTTTTGTACCAAATTTGGTTCGAATCGGTCCATTCGTTCGTCAGTTATCGTCTCCACAGACTCACTGACACACACACACACATACACACATACTTTCACACACACACACACACACACACACAGACATCACTTCAAAAATGTTTGATTCGTGATCAGGGATGCTTGAAACGTGCTCTCCCGTCGAAAACTCGAATTCGAATTTTCGACCCCGTCACAATACTTTCCTTATACATTATGTATATAAGGAAAGTAATAAAAGGTCGTAAAAAATGCATTTTTTTTACGACCTTTCCCTGCAATACATGGTAATGCATACGGAAAGTATTGGAATCATGTCGAAAATCGCAACTCGAGTTTTCGACGAATCTACACGTTTCAAGACCTCTAGAATACGAGAAAACCATTTTTAGTGTGACGTTTGTCTGTGTGTCTGTGTGTGCAGATTTTGTATCCACTCTAACTAAAAAACTAATGGACCGAATTTCACAAAATTTAGTAGGTAAGTCACTTGTGGGCGAGTCTGGTGTTGATTAGTTTTAGGTACGATTCGGGATAAAAGAATCCGCCTTTTTTTTGCGAAATGGCCCGCAAAAGTTTGTATCCACTCTAACTGAAAAACTAATGGACCGAATTTCACAAAATTCGGTAGATGAGTCACTTTTTGATCACTCTGGTGATGATTAGATTTTGGTACGATTCAGAAAAAAATAACCTGCCTTTTTTTGCAAAATGGCCTGCAAAAATCCTCAAAATCTAAACTAAAGAACTACGTATGCTCAAATATATCCATTAAATGCTTGTTTAATACGTAATTTTTAACGACGAAAAGTATAAGACCAACCCCATTATACTAGGACTAGCGTTCTCGAGATATTTTAGTTTTTCGTATTTTCTCTACGCCACCTTTAAAAATAAGTCCGGTTACCGAATGAGAAAGAAAATTGAATTAAAAGTGAAATAAATTTACTTAAAATAAAGAGAACGTGGATATAAGTCTGCAGGGAAAGTTATGTGCTGCCCACATCAGATTTTTTAAATTTCGCATCCAAGATTATTTTTTTAAATATCCGTAAAAAATATCTAAAAGTTTCAAACTAACAACGGCTTAATGAGTAGTTACGCCAATGAATTGTAAGAATTTAACTTGTCTGTGTTAATGCAAACTATTTGGATATTAAAATGTATCTTAAATTACAGATTTCTCGTATATACACAGTTTCTAGGAATATCCTTAAATACCGCAATAACTTTGTAAGGAAATGTCTATGAGTGTACACTTAAGGTATAGTAAAGTGACCATGCTTGATCGAAGAAAAGTGATTGAAGTGCTCCTGGCGTAGAATTAAAAAAGTTAGGGGGACGAATTCGGCAACAAAGGGAGCTAGAAGAAAAATATTAATTACAAAGCTGAAGAGCATGGTTTAATGAGTAGGAATAAGGGATACTAAAACTATTATACAAGACCTTATCGTCTGTAACCTTATTTGGCGCAAATAAGATTATAGACGAATGTTATAGACGAATTCGGGAATGATACAATAAAAAACACATGCACAAAAATCTAGTGTAGAATTTGTTAAAAATGCTCTGCATATTTGAATTCGAGAAAAAATATTTCAGTTAGTATCTGTGCTTTATTTACAATTAGTAGTTGGGAAATTATTTACAATTAGTCGCTGTGCAATTATTTAGAATTGAACGCTGTGCTGCTGTGCAATTATTTACAATTAGTCGTTGTGCAATTATTTACAAGTAGTAGCTGTACCATTATTTGCAATTAGTCGCTGTGCAATTATTTACAATTAGTCGCTGTGCAATAATTTTCATTTAGCGGCTGTGCAACTACTTACAATTAGTATCTGTGCAATTATTTACAATTAGTAGCTGTACAATTATTTACAATTAGTAGCTGTGTAATTAGTATTAGTGCAAATATTTACAATTAGTACTTGTGAATTTAGCGACCGGTAAAGCATGGCAGATATTTACTGCCTTCCACATAATGCTTTGTACGTTGCTAGTGATGATTCCTACTTGTTAGATAATGCTCTACATCTTATTAATCACTCATCTCTCTTTGTTGTCGTGTTCGCTATCATGACTTTATAAATTATCTGCTAGGGGCACTGCAATTTTTTTTTTATTCGTCGGGAATGGGCACTTTACTAGAAATAAACCTAACGAGTACACTTACGGACTTTTCCTTAGAAGGTTATTGACGTGTTTAAGGACTTTCCTGGAAGCCATATATACTGTACTACAGATAGTTAGCATTGTTTACCTTAAAAAATAATTCTATTAAAATTTGAGTAATTTGCGCTCTAACCAGGTACATTCTATCTAGTTTTAGTTTTCCATATAATGTATCTGCGCGTAACATTTGATAGCAGTAGGTGGAAGCCACAAATCGTGTGTATGTGATTTGGGTACGATAGCTCGAAAATAAATGTACTTATCGCTATTAATATTTACTTTCCCTGCAATACATGGTAATGTATACGGAAAGTATTGGAATTATGCCAAAAATTGCAACTCGAGTTTTCGACGGATCTACACGTTTTGAGACCTCTAGAACAAGAAAAAACTATTTTTAGCGTGACGTCTGTGTGTCTGTCTGTGTGTCTGTCTGTGCAATGTATGTATCCACTCTAACTCAAAAACTAATGGACCGAATTTCATAGAATTTGGTAGGTAAATCACTTGGGTGTGACCCTGGTGCTGATTAGTTTTTAGAACAATTCGGTATAAAAGAACCCGCCTTTTTTGCGAAATGGCCCGTAAAAATTGTCTGTATCCACTCCAGCTGAAATACCAATGGACCGAATTTCACAAAATTCGGTAGATGAGTCGCTTGTGGGCCACCCTGGTACTGATTAGATTTTGGTACGATTCGAAAAAAAAATAACCTACCTTTTTTGCGAAATGGCCCGCAAAAATCGTCAAAATCTAAAATAAAGAACTATATGCTCAAATATATTCATTAAATGCTTGTTTTATACGTAATTTTTAACGATGAAAAGTTAAGACTAATCCCATTACACTAGGACTAGCCGTTCTCGAGACATTTTAGTTTTTTCATATTTTCTCTACGCCATCTTTGAAAATAAGTTCAGTTACCAAATGAGAACGAAACTTGAATTAAAAGTGAATTTAATTAAAATAAAGAGAACGTGGATATAAGTTTGCAGAGAAAGTCATGGGCTACCCACATCAGATTTTTATTTATAGACTATAGATAATATTATGTAATCAAATGTGGTAAAAATAATTTTCCTATATAATAGTATGAGAAGGTAAAAATAGGCAAAAGTTTCTAGAGAGCAAAAAGCGGAGTTAACTTGATATTATATATACATAATAATAACAACATTCCCCTCCTTATTTTACTCAATAAGTATTTATTTATGTTATTAACTTAAATAGTTTCGTTTATACACGAGTATTTAATTCACTGTATTAAAATGCGCTTTTTCTCATACTATTGCATAAAGAAAGTACTGCTATTTTCGATTCTGATATTTGGACGAAAAGCACGTTTTACAATCTAGCCAACGCATTCCAAATATTTTTGGGAACAAAAAAGATATCTTCCAGATCATCTACGTGGCCAGCGTCGCCGACAAAATTGACCGGGCTCCTGTGCAAAATATACGCGGGCATCCCGTACATTGACCCTCTGTTTCTGACCCTTTTTTTTATAAACTGTTTATGTAGCCTGGACCCCCAAGCCTCCCGAGGTCTTATGCAATGCATTCTTTTGTTCCTCCCCGTCAGCAGACCTGCTGCCAACTTAAATATATATATATATTTTAAGAATATTTACTCAAATTGTTTACATTAATAGCGTCAAGCTTTTAAAATACAATTTTCTTCTATATTCTGATACTGATTTTAATACAGAAGTGGGCCAAAATAACTTGTAATACAAATGTATGAGAAGATAGAGTGGAACCAGCCACTCTAAATTATTTAAAAAAGAAAGTATAGTGTATTTACTCCAAAATTACAATTACGCAAATATTTAAATCTTGCCCCAGAAATAAAAAGAAAGTCCAATAACCACTGCCATTATTTGTTCAGTATTAGCCATTCGAATTGCAGATAAAATTCACTTGTAAATATTTACGAACATTCAAACACTCAAGAGCCTATTATAATTATAATCTACCCTTAGCAACACTTAGCAATAAAAGCCGCTTTTTCGAAAGAAATTCTACAGATAATATTAATTTCACCTTATATTTAAAAAAAAAGGGTTTTTGTAGAATATACCTTATTATCTTCGCATTTTCCTAGTGTTAAAAATGCGATATTGAAATCCGGACAATTGTTTAAGATGAAATTTGCATTATTTGTCCATTGTTTATCTTTAAACGTCATTAGGTGTTAGGGCCATAATTCTTTGTTGTATTGTTATTTGGAATAGTTTCGTACAAGGATGTTATATTAGAACGATCTTTGTTTGTGAACATTTCTTTCAAACAGTTTCATACAAATGTGAAGCAGTTTTTTTTGTTTTTGAGAGGTTCTTACTTCAGGCATAAACAAATTATGGCGAATGAAACGTGAGGATGAAATTATGGAACTCAATTTTAGGGATCGCCAACAGGCGACCTTCCAGCGAAATCCAGTCTGAGGAAGTTTTATGCAGTGACCTACGAACTATTTCAAGATAAAACGAAGAAGTAGAAATTTAAAATTACTGTAGGTAGTAATACAGTGCCGCAGTACTTTTATTTTGCTCCTGGTTAGAAGTAATTTTGACTGCGCCTCTTTTTCCAATTTTCTGTACTAGAACGAAATACCCGACGTTGCTCAGATCCTAATTAAGCGTCCGATATTTAAATAAGATACCACCGTTCAATTTGAAAAACACCTGATCTGATTCAAATCATTCCTGTGCTCCGTTTTACCATGCGCAACCATGCCAATTATACAACGCGGGGGTAACACGGGCCTTTGATAGGCCCTAAATAAGCTCCTTTTATACGCAATAAATAAGTACGCCACAAATAAAAAAAAATACTTCAAAGTCGCAAAAAAAAAAGAAAAAAAATTTCTTTATCCTAGAAGTAAATTTCAAAAGGATAATTGCTATCTTCGCATGTTTTCATTTCATTAATGAAACATTTTTAGAGAATACTTACAATATTGAAATAATGAATTCCAAAACATGAAAATTAATCATTTAAATTCATGAATTTAGAAAATAGCACTCGTTTGAACAAAAGTTTGCGATATCGCTCGCAGGCCACCCGCTTCCTGAAGCTGCGATCAATAAATAGATTTAACGGTCTTTTATCTTTTTCCCAGAATAAAACTAATTTATGAAGTCGACATTTCGACGGATTTTCGGCTTGAAATTTTCATTACTTTTAAACTAATTCCAGTTAAAAAAAAATCTCGCCGAGCGGTATTGTCCGGAGACTTGAAGTATCTTTATACTGAATTTTTCAGCTGTCCAAAGATTTGATTTACTGTTACAGACGATACATACAAACAGATAGACAGGGGTGAGACAGTCCAGTGGTTAGCGTGTGGGGATTGCCCTCGGACTACCAGAGTTCGATTCCTGGCCTGCCAAAACTATCTCCATGTTCACGCAGAGTACGGGTACGTTAAATATGTAGGTCCGTTCTGAAAGGTTGGTGGTAGGGGAAAGAGGGTAGGGTCCCCGTGGATGCTACCTCCGCTGGGTTCCGGTCTAAATTGGGTGGCACTTCCCGGTCGTCCAAACAGATACCTTACACCTTCGGGTAGGTCGGACGGTCTGGGTCGAAGGAGAAGAACAAGACAGATAGACAGAATTTTCTTGCATTATGTAAGATTAACTGAGGCACCACAAAGCCTCCTATTGATACGAGGCTTGGTCCGGGGGTACAGTTAGCATTACCTTTGCTTCGGTGCTGAAAGTATAAAACAATAAATATCAGAAAAGAATGGTGTCAACCAGTTTCGAATGTAAAACAGCCTCTTAGTCAGGACAAAAGACAGAGCCACCAGAGTAAGATCGGCTTCTGTCGATAGAGTAGTAAAGGAGACCGAGGTGGGAAGCGGCTGCCAAACGACGCGAGAAGAAATGAAAAGTAAAACCGAGGAGAAAGGAATGAATTGCAGGATTACATGAATGAACAGAAAAAACAAACGATAAATTTGAACGACCAGCAGAAGACTTCAAAGCATTTGTTAAAACATCCAATTAAAACAAACTATGAAACTACCATAGTGAAAAAAAGAGGATTAAGGGGATATCAAAAAATAAAACAAAATTATAGGAATTAGGTAGAGAATAACTGAAAAAATGTAGTAAATAAACAGTTTCGAAAACCATATGTGCAAACTAATCGACTATTAACAAAAAGAATTGAGATGAACTAAAAGCATTTAAAAAATAAAAGGAGAAATAATTAAGAATTAAACCAAGATATTTACAAGCGGAAGAGAAGAAAAGAAAATGATTACAAAGATGAAAAACAGCAGATAAACAGGTCCAGGAAAGTCCAATTCAAAAATTGAATTGGGTGTATATATGACTTTAGTTTCTAAAAAATTAAAATCTCTAAAAAGTAAATACGTAAAATATTTTGAGTGTGTCGATTACTTTCTCCCGTCTATCTAGATAGATCGTCGAACGCCAATTTCAAAGTCGTAGGACATTGGCCAATGAGTAGGAATCGATGCCAGGAAAGAAGGAAATACATATACGAAAGGCAATAAATAGTTCTCAAAAGTTGTCTTACCAGGGCTGATAACACGGGGGCACCTGCGATGGTTGTCAAAATACGCCGTCTTATTTTTTCTGGAATTCAAATGGTCACTGTCTCTGACGGGTGGCATTTTAAACTGGCCCTATACTAGATTTCCGTTCAGGTAAGGGTTGTTTCATTCGTATCATTCATGAATATGACACTAATTCACCCATAACCATACTGTGTCCAGTCAATGCCTTCTGTAACAGTTTTACGGTCGATTCCTACTCCTTTGATAATACTGTACAACTTTGTAATTGAATTTTTAGTTCATCATTTTTATTAGTCTCTTTGTTGTCGAGTTTATTATCTTAATTTTTTAATTCTCCGCTAGAGGCGCTGCAATCCCTTTGATTCGATTGGACATGGCCACTTTACTATAGATTGACTTTCCGCTATTGTGTCAATTTTATATGAAGTGCTTGAAAGAACTGACTTCTAGTGAGTCATCACAGACGTTTAAAAACTGTGGCACATAAAAGTGTTAAGAATTGGATTTAATTTGAGCTTAAACAATGTTTTTAGTAAGAAATACATAGTGCCGATGAGCTCTGATAAGAGCAAAATCAATTCACCTACGCATTTTGCATCGGTGGAAGCAATGTTTCAAATGTATCCCTTCTAAGCAGTATGACTTTGTCTATAAAATTTACTCCCCTTTTGTACACAAAATCCAGTGAAGGCTTTATCCAATTTTCTAGTAGATTCATATATACGATGTATTTATTCATATGTTCATATATTAATTCCATTTATTCATGCATCCATTTCATGTATTTATTCCTTCTATCATATATTCATTCTTATATTCATACATTCATGCATTTATTTCATGCATTTATATATTTATTCCATGTACCATGTATTCATTCATATGTTCATATATTAATTCCATTTATTCATGTATTTATTTCGTGTGTTTGTGTATTTATTCCATGTACCATGTATTCATTCATACATTCATTCCAAGTGCTTATGTATTTATTCCTTGTACCATGTATTTTTCATATATTCATGCATTTATTTCATGCATTTATGTATTTATTCCATGTACCATGTATTCATATGTTCATATCTTAATTCCATTTATTCATATATTTATTCCGTGTATTTGTGTATTTATTCCATGTACCATGTATTCATTCATATATTCATACATTCATTTCATGCATTTATGTTTTTATTCCATGTACCATGTATTCATATGTTCATATCTTAATTCCATTTATTCATATATTTATTCCGTGTATTTGTGTATTTATTCCATGTACCATGTATTCATTCATATATTCATACATTCATTTCATGCATTTATGTTTTTATTCCATGTACTATGTATTCATTCATATGTTCATATATTCATGCATATATTTCATGCATTTATGCATTTATTCCATGTACAATGTATTCATTCATTTATTCATACATTCATTCCATGCATTCATGTATTCATTCATACGCTCAATCAGTATCAGAATACATAAATTATTTTCTTCCTTCCTCCCCTACTCCTTTGGAATTTTATTTTTACTTACGATTTCACTTCCTTTAGTATCACTTTTCCGTCTCCTCCAGAAAATAAATCTTAATCCATCTCAAAAATCTAACAAAAGTGTGGCAATAATTTATGAAAAAAGAATTGGGGGTGGGATGCGACAAAACCTGTAAAATCAGAGTTTAAACTGGTTAATCCTACACAGGCTTCATGTTCTCCGATCGCTCCATTACCGGGAACACCCACATCTTTCAGGCCGATCTATTTGGGTCAAATAATGGCAACAGTTAGACACTATGTGGGTGCTGACATCATACAGAATGGTACCCATTGCTTTTTATTGTGTTTCAGCCTAAAAAACAACCTTGTTCTAATTGTGATCCAAACGTCATCTGGTTATTAGGGGGAGACAAAGTAACTGGGCTTTTTTTTTGTGTGAGACAGCGCGCTTTTGAATGATATCATGTATTCACTTAAAACTAATGAGATTGTTTTCAATGTTGTTGCGGGTTATTTGGATTAGCCTTTTGCTTACGGGTCCCTTTTGCAACGTCAATCCAAAACGAAGAACCTCAAAAAAGAAAAAAACAGGTATTTGACATACCCTATCCCAAACAGTTCGATCCCCCTTTGCAGACATTGGTGTCCATGGACGACAAATGTTTGAAAAATTAGATCTCATTGGGTTCAATGTATTTCCTTTTTTCAACCAGGGTTCAATCCAAAACTAATTGGGTGATATTATTCATTTATATTCCCATAGGTCCCACAGACCGTCTGAACAACATACTAAAATTTCATTTTGATAAAGTCATTTGATAAAGTTATAGTACTAACGGACAGACAGACAAACAGACAAAATGAGCAAAGTCATAAACACTTTTCAACTATGTTGCAAAGTGTTAAAAATTGAAAATCTCTCTATCTGCCTGTCTGTTTGTCCCATCATCACGGGAGAGCGGCTGAACCGAATTCGATGAAATTTTGTGGGTAGCCTGGAAATAGCCCCACTTAAAATTTAGTCTATATTTTGAGTTTCTACGACCAGTAGTTCTCGAGATATTAGTAAAAAACGAAACTTTCGTTTGTCTCATCATCACGGCAGAACGACTGAACGGAATTTAATGAAATTTTGGTGATAGCCTTGAAATAGCCCTCCCATAAATTTAATCCAAGTTTCAGGTTTATAGGGGCTGTCGAGATATTAATGAAAAACGAAACTTTTCCCTGGGAGTTCTACTCTCTAACTCCGTGATTTATCCAAACGAAAAGGTTGAAAATAGTTTGATTGAAACGTGAAAGTATATTAAAACTTTATCTCTGAGTTTGGTGCAAGATTTTTGCGCTAATTAGTGACTATCTGAAAGCATATATTGTTTGAAACATGAATTTAAATGGGAAATCTCTCTCCATGGTTTATTTTTCACAAGCTTTTACTCAACAATGAAAAATATAAAGAAATCGAAATAGTTATTTAATTTCGCATTTTATGAGGCAGATTCTATCTTATATCATGTTGTTCAGCAACGCAATTAAAATAAATATGTTTGTTAATGTTTATTAGTTTTTTGATTTGAACTATAAATAAATGGATATAAAAATACATTTTATAAATGAACGGTTTGTTTTTTCTTTTAATTATATTAATTGCGGACTGCGTACATAACTTTCATTTATTTTGACAAAGTGTTTTCAAGCTTATATATTGTGTTTAGCTAATAAACTCATATATTGTGTTTACCCAATAAATTCATTTAGCCGATTGTTGAAACAGAAAAAGAGTAGAACGGATATATCTTCTAATACAATTTAATGCTTTCATTTAGTATATACAAACGAGATCAGGATGTTTTATTCTTCAGATCTCCAAATTCAGAGCTACGAATTTGGCGAAATATCGCTAACTTTGCAACTTTTCTTAAACGTTGCCAAATTGACGGAAATATCGCCAAATTGACAAAAACGACGCAAATCAATGAAATTAAATTTGTTTTTTTAGAAGAGAGTACTGAAATGATTTTTCAGTTACATTTGTCGGTCAGTCCATCCATCTTACTTAGTAACACATTTAGTGAATTTTTAAAATTTCATCAAATTGATAAAAATGTTTGAAAATCCATAAAAATATCACAAAATTGATAAAATTGCGCTTAATAAATGAAATTAATTGTGTTTTGTTAGGGGATAGTATTGTGATGACATTTCGTCAATTTGTCGCAAAATGGAACTGTCACTTCTACAGTCCCACTTGGCGATAAATTTGGCGATTTTTAAATTGTCACTAAATTGACGAAAATGTCGCCAAACATCCCATGGAGATAGCATTATTCAAACAATATAATTTCCATCAATTTATTTGAAGCAAATGATATCATGTCGTTTAGCAACGGATGTAAATCCAATGTGTTTATGCGGCATACTATTTTTATTGAAACTTTTCCGATTTGAATAATAAAGATATGTATATAAAACAAATTTCATTGACATTGCATTTTTGACTGGATAATATCAATTATGGTCTTCAGGTTTAAACATTATTTTTATTGATATTTTCGGGGATAATTGATTCAGGGATTATTAATATTTTTTAGTTATTATGCCATTGTTTTATTATGACAAAAATTGTTGAAACTCATATATTGTACGTTGTACGAGTAATCTTCTACAAACGCACGTGTATATCTTCTAATCTACGAGAATATAAGTAGTACAGGTATAGTGGCATATATTTTGATATATATTGGCATATATTAGAATCAATTACGACCTTCTGGTATAAAGATTACAGGGATTTTTGATATTTTCAATTTATTACGTCATCTGTTTTATTTTGGCAAAGATTTTTGAGACTCATCTTGTAATACGGGTACTCTTCTACTAACACACTGGCATATTTTCGAATCTGCAACAATATTAGTACGGGGATATATATATATATATATATATATATATATATATATACATTCCCATATATTTTTAGTGCTTTCATTCTGGCATATATTGGAATCAATTACGGGTTTATTGATATTTTCAATTTATACATGTAATCTACTAATACATGTTATATTTTCTAATATTCGCGTATATAAGTAGTACGGGCCCCATACAATTTTAGCGCTTTTATTCTGCATATATTGATTCAAATCCATATTTTTTGTATATTTCCTTACAAAAGGGGCCAGGATGTTTTATTCTTCAAATCTGCCCGTGAAGATAATTTTGAATAGTGAGAACATATATTCTCAAACTTCTTTTTAGGAACAATAAATTTAGTATTTTAACAGAATATTTTGAATAACAATGTTATTTAGTATACTGTAAGAATTTGCACATGATTGTGAATTATAAGTTTCTTTATATTATATACTCCGTACGAAGAACGGGCATGCTGCTAGTTGTATATAATATCAGAAAAGTATCCATGTTATTTTCTACAATTAGACTCACTTTAATGTATCATGACGTATAAAAAAAAATAAGAAAATTTAAGTCTGTATTGAAACTCGTATGCTGCACACATTAGATATTTTGTTTTGCGTTAATTGTATTTTTCAGGTAACGATAGTTCAAGTGAAAACATTTCGCGTGAATTTTCCTTATACAGAGTGCCTCGAAAAATAGCCAACTATATTTTCAAAGGAGAGGTCTCTCAGTGCACACGCTAGGTCTGTCTACATTAAGGGGACGGTGGACGTTGAAACGGGCAAAAATCGACTAAATAAAGTATTTTTTTTAATATATAACATTATTTTGCACATTTAACCTTTCGCTTACGGGTGGGACAGCGTACCAAAGAAGAACCTCCTAAAAAGACAGGTATTTGACATACACTATCCCAAACTGCTCCATCCCCTTTGCAGGCATTGGCGCCCATGGAAATTGCACCTGCATGGAAAACATTGCACCTGCATTGCATGGAAAACATTGCACCTGCTGCAGCAGGTGCAATGTTTCTGTCGTCGATTTCCGTGTACGCCAATGCCTGCAAAGGGGGGTCGAACAGTTTGGGATAGTGTATGTCAAATACCTGTCTTTTTAGGAGGTTCTTCGTTTGGGATGGACGCTGTGCCACCTGTAAGCAACAGGTTATATGCATTTTCAAAGGTTTTACATTTTTAAAAGGCTTCGTGCGTCTTAATTTTTGTTTGAGATGCATGAAGTTTGGCAAGAAGACACTTTTCATACTTTTTAATGAAACTGGGTATGCATTTTATAATTGGACTTTATTAAGGTAATTAAAAGTGAATAAGAACCTAATTAAATGATGAAAATTAAGTTTTAATGCAGAAAAATATTTTTAAAAAATTAACTTTCTGAGGAATTTAAAAATGAATACCCAAATTTGTTCATAATGTGTTTTGGAGTGATCATAATGTAAAATTAATCAAAAATGTGAATAAATGGCACGCAAGGAGCATTTTCAAATTTTCGTTAAAAAAATTAAATTAAAAAAATATACAAAATTATAACAAAATTGAAAAAAATTTATATAGCAATGTTAAGAGGAATATTTATACACATTTTCATGTTTCTAAGTCAATAAATAAATAACAAAATTTTAACGGCCACCGTCCCCTTAAAAGTATCCATGTTTAATCCAATAAAAGCGTCCCTTAACGGAGAATTGAAGAAGTTGGGAACACGAACTTTGTAACAGAGCAAAATGAATGAAAAATATAAATTACAAAATTGTATAGCATTGCTAACTTAATGAGAATCGACATGAGGAACGCAAAAATTGCGTGCATGGCAGGCAGTAGATACCTGCTATACTTCATCGGTTAGTTGATGTGCTTGCTGGTCGGCACAATACTGCTGAATGGGAAACAGCGATTCACTAGTGTATGCAAGTAAAGACAGTGACGTCGTACTCATCTGTGAGATAAAAACGCGTGAGATTATGCGAGATTCGTTGCGAATGTAAATGCAATTTATTGAATCTTTCCTGAATAGGACTGCCATTCCCTATAACCCTGTTATGTTAAGTAAATGTATTCCGTAACGCCTGCTGTATCTCGCTTTGTTGTCGAATCCGTGTGCCTAAATTCCTCAATTCCCCTCTAAGGGCGCTGAAATTCCTTTTATTTGATAGAGTATAATCACTTTTCTATAGATATATACTATGCAAGAAAACAAACAATATAACTATACAAGAAAAGGTATCAATACTTTCTGCCCTGTTTGTCACGTTTGGCGACACATTGGGTGCAATAACTCCAACTTAGGTGCTTTTTGGAAAAGGTCGCCAAATTAGCAATAGTAATTCAATGTTTAAAAGAATATCTATTTGCTTTCTTTGAGAATCCGTGTAACTTTGTGGTTATTACTAATTTAATATTTTGGACATCAAAATATAACGTGTTTCATAGTTTGTGTTTAATATCGATTTTATTATATATGTTTAAATAAAATAGAACATTTATTTTGACATATTAAGTTTTGTGGATCGGAAAGTCAATGGATCATTTAAAGCGGGGAGGAAGAATAAAAAGGAGAATATCTTCGTCGCGACTTAGTTTCGTTCTCGATCTTCACGTTCATCCGGCTGTAACAGCGTGAGAGTGTAACCGTGTCACGTTCAGAGTCACGTTCTAACTCTCATTCGGTTTTTCCATCGGGATAAGACGGCGGCTTTATGGGACAAATAAATGTGAACGAGTTTCACCAATTTATCTTTCTCTCATCCTATTGTACAATCGAGAAAAATATTTCCTTTTCTATTCCTCACTTTCCAATGATACAATAAACAGCGTTTAAATAGCTTAAATTTTAGCTCGATATGTTCTTCGCTAGCCAAGTTTCTCGTGTTATATGTTTTCCTATTACTACTACATATTAGAAGAAAAAACAAACCTGAAATTACTCCGGTAAATATATGGTTTGTTATGACCAATCGATTTATTGTATTGCAAAACCTTCAGCAAGACTAACTTAAATAGACTGTGGAAGCCATGATGGGCTATTGACTCAGTTTGTATTCATACGTTCATTGCACGTGCATTGGCTAAATGCACAGTAGCAAAATTCCCTTTGAATATCATTTTAGAATATGTTTATATTAAAATATAACAAGAAAGATCAATCATGCATAAAGAATTGATTATGAAACACTTTTCAACTCCAATGCAATTTTATTTAAACATCTCTAAAATGCGATACATTCCTCGGTAATATTTCTAAAATTATCGCAATACTACATTAATTTATTATATTTGAAAACTTAAAACTTCATCGAAAAAAAAATCAACTTCATTCAAATGACGGCATTAAAATATAAATTGCCTGGTTTAAACATTTCTAAAATGCGATACATTCCTCGGTAATATTTTAAAAATTTTTATAATACTACACAAATTTATTATATTTGAAAACTTCATCGAAAACAAAAGAACTTTATTCAAATGATGTCATTAAAATATGACACGCCTCGTTCTCTCTATAAAAGCAGCATTTCATTCATTAGCTTTTTTCCATTCATTTCATTCATCTCAATACTATAATAATTTATTTTATTTAAAAACTTAAGACCATTGAGGTACAAGTAATTAAACTCAATGCTTAAAACTTCATCCAAAAAATTGTCTGCTTCTCTGTTTAAAATCAATGAATATGCAATGAATATGAATGTGGTAACTATGAGCTAAATAATTTTACGTTAAAGAAATGCAGCAATTTTTATACAACTCATTCTACATCTTTCGGTATTTGCATTCCCCATAAGTGAAAATTAGGCTTCGTTGAAGAAATAATAAAAGTTGGATGATCATTTAAACTCAAATATATTGTAATTGAGTTGTTTCAGTATGTAGATGCACAGAATTTAAGCAAAAATAAAGCGGTTTTAGGACGGATACAGCACTCAATATGAATTAAAAAGAACTTTAAAAGTCACGATTTTAACACAAGATGGATGCCCTATTTTATTTTGAAGTGGGTCACGTGATCTCTTCATATAATGGTCACGTGATCTCTTCATATAAAAGGTGTAATCATTATTTTAATTTTTATTTAAAAAACTACTGAAGATATTTTGTTGAAATTTTTTTATATATTTTATGGGATAATTTGAATATTTCCTGAAACTTTCGAAGCAATTTGTGAATATTAATCTGCTTAAAAAATGTTTGAAAAACTAGGTTCCATAGGGTTCAATGTGCTTCAACCCGGATTCAATCCAAAACTATTTGGGTGATATTATTCATTTATATTCCCATAGGTTCCACAGACCGTCTGAACAACATACTAAAATTTCATTTTGATGAAGTCATTTTTACGGCAGTTATCGTGCTAACGGACAGACAGAGAGAATGAACAAAGTCATAAACACTTTTCAACTATGTTGTAAAGTGTTAATAAAAATGGAATGTAATTTTGTCGTATTATCGCTGTATAACTCGACTTTAATACAATGAAATTGTAGTTTTTGAGGATTTATGATGTTCAATAGATGAATTATATAATTTAGCAGCGGCAGTTTTTCTATACCCTTTTAATACCAAATTTGCTTTGAGGTAAGTATAAAGCGAATTTAAGTTCAAAGGGCCTACATCGTTGGCTAAAATGTTCTTTCTATAAGAGAAAACAAGAAAGATAAATCATGCATAAAGCATTGATTATGAAATACTTTCCAAATTCAATGCAATTTCATTTAAACATTTCTAAAATGGGATACATTACTTGGTAATATTTTAAAAATTGTCACAATACTACATAAATTTATTATATTTGAAAACTTAAAAGTTCATCGAAAAAAATGAACTTCAATAAAATGACGTCAATTAAATATAAATCGCCTGGCTCCTCGGTATTGTTTTTAACATTATCATAATACTACAATAATTTATTATATTTGGAAACTTCATCAAAAACAACTGAAATTTATTCATATGACGCCATCGAAATATAACACGCCTGTCTCTCTCTATAAAAGCAGTATTTCATTCATAACAATTTTCCCATTCATTTCATTCCTCACAATACAATAATAATTTATTTTATTTAAAAAATTAAGACCAGGGAGTTACAAGTAATTAAACTCTATGCTTAAAACGTCATCGGAAAAAATTGTCCTTCTCTCTGTAAAATTAATGAATATTTCATTCATATCAGCTATGCAGACTCCATGAGCTAAATAATTCTGCTTTAAAGAAATGCAGCAATTCTTACGCAACTCATTCTACATATTTTGCTGTTTACATTTTACATAAGTGAAAAATAGGTTTCGTTGTAGAAATAATCAGATTTGGATGATCATTTAAACTCAAATATATTGTTCAAGTCATTTTTACGGCAGTTATCGTGCTAACGGACAGGTAGACAAACAGATAGACAGACAGACAGACAGAATGAGCAAAGTCATAAACACTTTTCAACTTTGTTGTAAACTGTTAATAAAGAAAGGAAAAGAGAAAAAAAAGAATTGGGTGGTGGGTCCCCTTTGATGCTCCGGGCCCCCGCACGCGAGTGGTGTCCATGCCCTTGGTGGCGAGTGGTGTCCATGCCCATGCCGTTGGTGCAGAATCTAGATGCACAGAAATACGCAAAAATGAAGCGGTTTGGGATGGATGCAACACTAAATATAAATTTAAAAGAACTTTAAAAATCTTGAACTTTAAAATATTCTGGGAAAAAAGATGGATGCCATATTTTATTTTGAAGTGAGTCACGTGATTTCTTCACATTATATGGGCGTCATTATTATTTTAATTTTTATTTAAAAAATTACTAAATATATTTTGCTGAAATTCTTTTTATATATTTTATGGGATATTTTGAATACTTCCTAACATTTTCGAAGCAACTTTTGAATTTTAACTTCTCTTAAATGTTTGAAAAATTAGGTCCCATAGGTTTTAATGTATTTCATTTTTTCAATTCGGGTTTAATCCAAAAACTAATTGAGTGATATTATTCATTTACATTCCCATATGTCCCACAGACCGTCTCAACAACATACTAAAGTTTCATTTTTACGGCAGCTATCGTGCTAACGGACAGACAGACAGACAGAATGATCTATATCATAAACACTTTTCGACTATGTTGTAAAGTGTTAAAAAAAATGAAAGTACAAGCATTTGCTATACGGTCTTAGGGATATTTTAAATGGTTTATCCTTATAACGGTCTTTTCTAATGATGGATGAGTTTCGCTTCACGACCTAAATTTTTTGATATATGACCAGAAAAGTCGGGAAATCCTCTTAAAATATCACATGTTCTGCATGGACAGCACCACATCCAATGAATTAATAGTATTAAATATGCAAATGTGCTCTCTCATGATAAAATGCTTTCGCTTCTGCTATCATCGTGTTTCGACTCAACTTTAAATGGGGTTGGTATTGCTTTATGTACGTATCATAAGCATTAAAGTGTTTAATAAAATGAAGCAAAAAGGGGAACAAAACAACGAACGTTGAACCCATATTTCAAAAGGTCATTTGACAACAGCAGATGGTGACACTAACCGCATGGTGTTATATACGATTCCTCATGCTCCTCATCAGGCTTTGATTAAAATCGCTCATTAGTTATTTGTGTTAATCAGCGTTTCTTTCAGGGATACTTTAGGGGGGGGGGGGCGATGCCCCCCGGAGACATTTTATGTTAACCTAATTTCTATTTATGTGATAAATTTATATAGGGAAACAGAAAACTTGCCCCCCTTGAAATTTCATTCCCCCCCCCCCCCCTCATGGCCAAAAAGTCCTGAAAGAAGCACTTGCTTTAATGCGTATTAGTTTAATATTGTATTTCTGATTTTATTAGTAACCAATGTAAATGATATTTTTAAATGAAAAACAAAACAAAACAATAAATGTATTTTCAAGCATACACCTAGTAATTTTCTAAAATTTTCAGTGAATTTGAATGGCTGTATGTAAAAATAAATGATTCATTTTACAACATTTCGCTGTAAGGCCAACTTTCCAAGAACGTATCTCAGTCGTATAGCGAGGCATGAATGTATTGATACGACTTATCCCCTGGAATCGTAAGTATGCACTCAGGATATAAGAATAAGCCCAAATTTACGGATAACTAACGCGTTTATTCAGAAGCACAGCGTAAACAGGAACAACATGCAGTAAAACAACACTTAAATGCTTCACTAATTTCACAAAATAACCGATAGCTGGTATGTTGTCAACTGCTATCCAACTAAATGGTGACTCCTTTTATAAACGATCCATAGAAACTTCTGGAAGTCTCTCATATCACGTAGAATATTGGTTATTTCAAAGTGTTTCTCGAATCTTCGAGAAGTCGCCAAATTGTCGATAAATCGACAAACAGGGCAACCCTTCTCTCGAACTTCGGTATATGACAACCCTAGATTTACGTCATGGGAAAGGATTGCCTGTACGGGTGTTTTTTCCCGTCTGGTCTTTGAAAGAGACGAAAGTGACAGAGGGGGATAAAGAAACTTCAAAGTGTTTTACAAGCTCGTAACAATATGGATGGAATCTGATTAGTTAGGGCCCCGAAGATTTGAATTACACTGACAAACACCAGATCAGATTAAATAATAGGTTGTAATAATAAAAAGCTATACGGTTGAATGAGTCAATAGGTTTCGGTTAGTTTCTTCAGTTTAAGATACTCAATTCAAGAAGCACAAATTGTAGCGACATGGCATTGATGCCAACATACCAAGTTCATTAGAGTTTATTGAGTTATTATTTCTTGACATTGAGTCGCGAGCAATTTACTAGTCTTCTCAACTCTAATTTATTTTCGAAATTATTTTGAGTGAAATTATATCATCCCAGTAAATTATGAATCCAATGTAAAATTTAAGATAACAGTGAAATAAAATGAGATAAGAGAATCAGCTTAATCTGTGTAAGTACTTTTCTCCCCTATTTGTGAGTCGAAATTTCAGCCTGGTGACTTCGTATTGGAACAAAATATTTTTAAATGTTTTTAATGTGAATAATATCTATGGTTGGGGTTTTTCTGGCGCTAAAACGGAGAGTACATAAAAATGTAAACATGGACGCTTATATTCCCGAACCTAATAGATAAAAATAGAAATATTTTTTTGTTTGGTTTTGTCAGAAATGGGGTTCAGACTATGAATATATAAAATAAATTTCAGTATTTTGATGTTTTGAAATTTTTATTTCGAAAAGATTTTAATAAGTATCTCTCCGATTGTATTTTTTTTTTCATTTTTCTAATTTTCACACGAAATGTATCGTAAATTATAAAGGATAGATATAAATAGTAAGCGACAAAAATGTGTACTAGAAAATGTAGTTTAAAATCTATTATAAAAGCTCTTATAGTTTCTGAGTAATTGTTTTGTCAAGTAGAAGAAAATTGAAAATTTTCCGTTTTTTAAGATTTAAATGCTTATATCTCAAAAACTAAAACAGTCAGCTTTAAACAACAGGCAAGAATTTGTAGTTCTTTAAAACCCTACATGTGTATATAATTGGATTTTAATTCGCGATCCATTTTATCAAAGAAACCTTAAAAAAGTATGTGTCCGAACGGTTTGGGTGACTCTGTGTGTGTGTGCAAAGTTAACTCTTTCCCATTTACCTTAAAATGAGTCCTATTTATTTTTAACACTTTACAACAAAGTTGAAAAGTGTTTATGACTTTGTTCATTCTGTCTGTCAGTCTGTCTGTCCGTTAGCACGATAACTGCCGTAAAAATGACTTAATCAAAATGAAATTTTAGTATGTTGTTCAGACGGTCTGTAGAACCTATGGGAATATAAATGAATAATATCATCCAATTAGTTTTGGATTGAACCCGGGTCGAAAAAATGAAATGCATTGAGCCCTATGGGATCTAATTTTTCAAACATTTTTAAAGCGGATTTAACATTCACAAATTGCTTCGAAAATTTTAGGTAATATTCAAATTGTTCCATAAAATATATAAAAAAAATTCAACGAAATATATTCAGTAGTTTTTTAAATAAAAATTAAAATAATAATTACACCTCTTATACGAAACGATCACGTGACCATGATATGAAACGATCACATGACCCACTTCAAAATGATATATGGCATCCATCTTGTTTCAAAATCGTGATTTTTTTAAGTTCTTTTTAATTCATATTGAGTGTTGTATCCGTCCTAAAACTACTTTATTTTTGTTTAAATTCTGTGCATCTACATACTGAAACAACGCAATGACAATATATTTGAGTTTAAATGCTCATCTAAATTTGAATATTTCTACAACTAAGCATATTTTTCACCTATGTAAAATGTAAACAGCAAAATATATAGAATGAGTTGTATTAGAATTCCTGTATTTTTTTAACACAAAATAATTTAGTCCATGGAGTCTGCATGGCTGATATGAATGAAATATTAATTGATTTCATAAAGAAAAGGACGATTTTTTTCGATGAAGTTTCAAGCATAGAGTTTAATTTTTTGTAGCTCCATGGTCTTAAACAAAATGTTTAAATAAAATAAATTATTATAGTATTGTGATGAATGAAATGATTGGGAGAAAGTTATGAATGAAATCCAGTTTTTATAGAGAGATCCAGGCGTGTTATTTTTTCTATGACGTCATTTGAATTAATTTCAGTTGTTTTCGATGAAGTTTTCAAATATAATAAATTATCGTAGTATTATGATAATTCTAAAACTATTACCGAGGAATGTATAACATTTTAGAGATGTCTAAACCAGGCAATTTATATTTCAATGCCGTCATTTGAATGAAGTTCATTTTTTTCGATGAAGGTTTAAATTTCAAATATAATAAATTAATGCAGTATTGTGATAAGTTTCAAAATATTACCGAGTATTTTGAAAAATTAATAAAAAATATTACCGTAAATATTACCGAGTATTGTATTTTAGACTTGTTTAAATAAAATTGCATTGAAGTTGGAAAGTGTTTCATAATCAATGCTTTAAACATGATTGATCTTTCTTGTTTCAACCTTTCATTTAACTTGACTTTGTGTTTGTTTTTAGTGTGATTCAAATACTTCAGGTTTTAAATCAGGTTCATGAAATTGCGAATGTCGTATTGGGTATAAAATTGGGTACGTAACATGAAATTGGTATGCCGTTGTCTTTTGTGGTACATTTTAATTCTTTTGATTTTTAACTGGGATGGCTGGGATGATGTAGCTCTTGCGCCATTCTCTGCTACGAAGCACCTTTCCAGGTATTTATCGGTTATAGGGGCCATGAAGCCAAACAGTGTTTTAGTCACCAAAAATTTCAATGTAACACAATATTTTTTTGTTAAGCAAAGTTGATCAAACCCCATTATATATTAAATTTTAATCATTGTATTTGTAGTGAATTTCTCGTATCGGATTATATCGCCAATGTTCGTGTTGGCGACAACTCGGAAAAGCAGTCGCTAATCCATGGTCCTTATAACCGATAAGTACCAAATGTTCTCTTATTTTAGTATTAACTCGAGAACCGGAGCAGGTACGAAGTGCAAATTTAGTATCTCGCTATCTTTTCTGGTACATTTTAATTTTTCGGATTTTGAACCTTGTCGGGATAACTCGTATTGGCCTCGCCTTAGGAATGTACTCTTTATGGGGAAATAATTTGAGAACTGGAGCAGCTGTAAAGTCCAAATTTGGTATTTGGTTGTCTGTCTTACATTTAAGTTACATACATTTTAATAAATACACTTTTCATACATTTAAGTCACACACAATTAATGAGATGCGAAAACTATGTTTTTTTGTATTTACTTGCTAATCATTCTTCGTATGTGCTTAATTTTCACGTTCTCTTTTAGAGCCAGAATGTTTGCCATGTAAGAAAAGGATGGGAAAGAAGAAAGGCAAGAAAGGAAATGTAGATCTTCGTCCTAAGCCGGATTTACTTGGACCTTCTGCCATGATGAATGCGCACTACATGTGCTGCAATGCCGCCATTTTTCTCAAGAGTAGAGATCTTCCATGGCCACTCGCCAAACCGGAGAAAAAGAAAAAGGAATAAGTTCATTTCAATCTTCAAAGTATTTACAGGTTTTCAAAATTGTGGTAACTATGAATCTATATTTGTGTTATGTCATGTGGAAAAAATATTACAGATATACAGAGATTATATATATATATATATATATATATATATATATATTAGGGTGGTTCTTAAAAGGCATGTTTTTTATATTTTTGTTTTTATTGGTCTTGCTCTCTAAAATTGTTCATTTTATATAGAAAACTCAGTAGGGAAATTTTCATAAAAAAAAAAAAAAAAAAAAAATGAAATTTAGAGGTAGCTCAAATGGCTCGAATTTTTTTTTCAATCAATTAAAGAAAAGACAAGAAACAAACCAAAAAACAAAAATCTCCTAGATACTTTTATTAACGTTATTTTATTGGATGCTTTAATAACAAAAATTATAATTTGCTTAGATGTAGAAATTATCATGAAAATAACAAGAATCTATTCATGTTCTGCCATGGATGGGCCTGGATCTATGAGAGTCTGCTTTCGGCAATCTGGATAAGCTTGTCTGTGCCTCTCAACGACTTGCATTAAAAATTGTAGCCGAGGTTCATCTTTGATTAATAATCCACTGAACTCTTGAGTAAGAGCAATAGCATGTTCTGCATGATCATTTATGACTACCATAGTTTTCACAATTTTTAAAGCTTGGTGAAAATATTATTTTTCCATGTAATTGTGTCAATTTATAGAAATCCATCTGGAATTTCCATCTTTTTAAAGAGCATAATTGATCTTTTCGTCACAAAATTATCCATCCCCACCCCCGAAAGGATTCAAGATGAATATCAGTGCGTTTTGGAGGATCCTTGTGTTCCTTCACTTCGTGCATAGTTTTAACCTTAAGCCGCTTAGTAGAAAGAGCCACATCACTGTAAAAAAAAAGCTAATGCTACAAGATCTTCTGATAAATACCAGAGATACTTTGTCAGCTCCTCCGATGCAGCTTTAGAAATGGCCAAATGTATGGCTCAATAGTCTAGAAGAGTTTTCAACAGCTGAAAATTGTTATAAGGTGCATTAGATGCTATAGGAGCTGTTATCCAGACCTTAACGTATACTCGAACAATAAATATACATATGTCACTTAATCCTGTTTCTTCTTCTACAGTGAGCTTGAACTGGGATCAGGGCATCCGTAGTTTAAGACAATACAAAACTTTTGACATCCACCAAACATGATGCACAGCTCCTGGTGCCAAAAATCTTATACCTTGAACAGGAATTCCTCCAAGAAAAATAATAACTAGTTCAAGAAACTCTTTGTAATCATTTCTTGGCTGAGTATGCTGCACTGATAGCAAAGTTCTATATAATGTCCTTGACATCAAGCACAAAGCCTGCAACTGTTTCATCATTTGTTTTAGTCTGGAATTTTTCTCCATCGATAAACTCCTAAGAGGCTTAAAATCGTTTAAAAGGCAGAACTTCGGGAGCGGATGACGATCCCATGCATACATTAAAAAAAAAACTGCCCTTATAACTATTTACATAATATGATGACGACATGCCAAATACAGAAGTTCTTTTCCAAATTTTTTTCTCAAAAAGAACACGGGTGCCATTATTTAGGCCTGTGTTTGAGCTTGTTGTGTCGAAACACATTGCACGAACCTCGTCTGTAATTTTCCATTCTTACAAAGCTTTATAAATCGCGGATGCTTGGGTTTCTCCAGTTCCCGATGGTAGTTGAGCAACAGTGAGTAGTTTAGCAACTTCTTTTCCGTAAACTAAAACTGGTAGATGGTCAACTTTTTTCTTTCCAGTTAGGTCTGGTAGAAGTTTCCCGTCCCAGTGCACAATTAAAGGAAACTTTCCTTCAAACTCGCCTTTGATATTATGAAATTGTTCAGCTCGATGTTTCCTCCTCAGTCTTTGAATAGAGCTTCTATTTACAGCAAGTTATTCCATGTTGTGGTCCAAGCTTTCTGCGATGACAAATAATGCTTTCCGATCTGACACTTCTGTTCGATCTAATACTGATGACAGTTCTGGTGTTAGGATACTGATTTGTCGTATTTTAGGTTGAGATGGGCATGGTAGGTCTGCTACTGCTTCTTTTCTGCTTTTAACATCAGTGCCCTTACTGCCTTCAACTATAACATCATCAGACGTTTCTAATATGGCATTTATTTCCTCATCTTTTCTTAATTTTTCTTTCTGCGATTTTTTTTCCATGAGGTTTTCTCTTTCGGCTGCTGCTTATCCCCTTTTAGCAAGATTGTTGTCTTTGCCTATCATTGACCCTATTCTATCTTTGTCTCGTTGTGCAAGCAAAAAGTTTCAGTCTTCGAATATTTTTTATCGTACTGAGAGCATTGGTATATGCAACGTCAAAGAGATTGTCTAATTTGGAAACGAAAGTATTCTCTCTGGCCTTCTGTGCAGGTGATTGCCCTTTTCTGTTCTTTTTAAGAAGTCTCCATTCTTCAAAAATCCTTTTGAGTTTTGCCTGGCAATTTTGAAAATCCTGTATTGGAATTTTGGCTTTCTGCCAAAACTTTGTATCCTTTACTGTGATTGCTGATGATTCTTTAATAGTTGCATTCAAATTAACATGATGATAGAGAAAAAGTCCTAAAGTCATCAGTAAAGATGGCAGTTTTGTGCCTGTCAATTCAGCCACAGTGGAACCAAGAGGGTAGACTTCTTTCTTGGATCTTGTTTCCCTTTACATTATAACCAAATTCAAGTTTAAATTAGTTTTAATTATTTCAATTACTTTTTAATTTTCACTTTTAAAAACTAAAATACTGATTCATGCGTGGTTCACAGTTACACAGATAACAGTTAATAAAAAGACTCACAATTTCTCTAGAAAACCTGCGAGAACTAAAAGTCAAAGTATATTTCAAAAGTAAACAAACCACGTAAACAAACAGGCTTCCAGTTATAGTTATTTTTGAGGAATATTGCAGTTACAGTTTTACAAAACATTAACCTAAAATTGTTTTAATAGAAAAGTTGAAAGTTAAAGTAATTAAAAAATGAATTATAATTATAAATCTTTTGTCTTGAAAGGGAATATGTCCGTATTAAATATTTTTTTTCTTTTGATTTTGCCATATCAAAAATCTTAAACTTCATTGAGCTACCTCTAAATATTAAAATATTGTTGAATTTAGTTCATAGCTAGTCTAATGTAGTTTTAGGTATATATGAACCCAGTGTGTGTGTGTGGGGGGGGGGGGGGGGGGGGAGTGTGTAAGACAAACAAAATTTTAAACTTCAAAAATAAGGGCCACCCTAATATATATATATATATATATACACTCATTACCATTAAAATTTGCTCACCAAGAAAGAGTTGTCAGAATCGAACAAAATTTGGTAAATGTGAGTGCAACGTTGATATAAGTAAATGATTACAAAATCAAAGCAAAAGGATCATTTGTTACAGGAAAAACTACAAATGAATGGAGGTTCTAATACCCTGCTGGACCACCTCTAGCGTGAATAAACGATGCGTTATGGGCGGGCATTGGAGCATACAGGTCCCATATGAAGCCCTGCGTCATCTTATTCCACAGTTGTTGTAAGCGCGCCTCTAGTTCGACTAAACTCGTAGGCTGTCCAACTTGCCTTTCCAAGTGATCACAGACATGCTCGATCGGTGACAAATCTGAGGATCGGGTAACGTAGGGAAGGGTGGTAATGTGGCAGAGGCATACCTGTGACACCCTTGCTGTGTGTGGCCGAGCATTGTCAAGTTGAAAATGTCTCCTGGGAGCCCTGTCATGAGTGGCAACACATGTGGCTGAAGGATGTCACGTCATGTTTGCGTGGATCAATATTAATGGTGACCGGGTGTCGTATGCGAAGGCACCCATACCATCATACCAGCTGTGCGAGCTGTGTGCCGCTGTAAAGTGAAGGCAGGAATGAGGAATTTACCACGGGGCCTCCACACACGTACACTGTTATCATCACTACCTAAATTGAATCTCGATTCGTCGCTGAAGACGATCTGGTTCCATTCGCTTGCGGTCCAACCCCGTCGAGCGCGACATCACTCCAAACTGAGGCGAAGGTGTGTGGGTGTCATTGGCAGCACACGTAATGGGCGCCGCGATACCAAATGTTTTTTCGCCAGACGTCTCGCAATGGTACGGACAGACGCAGGGACCCGTAGTAAAGGTGATGCCTGTGTCCGGTTGGTTGACAATGATGCATTTGGCTCTGCGCATGCGTGTCGGGTGATGTGACGGTCTTCTCAGCTATTGGTCTGCCGAGGGTGTCCTGAACCTGGTCGTAGTGTATGCAACCTCTCTCTCGTCCACCGATTCCAACACCTCCTCACAGTAAAGTCAGAACGGCCTAGGTGCGGACTACTGGTCGAGCTGACCACCCTGCTTCCATCATCCCTATGATTCTTCCCTTCTCGAACTCTGACAGTTGATCATATTGTCTTCCATGGCGGCGTAATGGCATCCCTAATGAGAAAGCGCCTCTCTGCAACAGATTAAGTACGGCCAAAAATAAAACCTTCATGCCAAGTTTCTTTACGATCTCATAATTACTTCTTGGTGCGCAAATTTTTATGGCAATGAGTGTATATATACGATATGATCAAAAGTATCCGGACATTTTGGATGTTATAATGTTTTTCGAATTTCTAAACAAATACTTGTCGAAGTGTTCTGTAACTTTAACTTTGGCGATGCAAATAACACGCTTGAACGCACACTTTACAGTAAAGTTTCGGTGACTTGTGTATTTAGAGAACCATCAAGTTATTGAAAAAGAGGAACAATGTATTTGATCACCCTGTGTCATAAAAAGCTGGAAATGATTTGCAATTTTCACAAGATAGTTAACTAGCTTTGTTCAATGTGTATAAGCATTTTCGTAAAACAAAAACGTATATTCATGAAGATATAAACGTATCTTAAAAAAACAACAACCAAATTTTGTTACATGTTTTTTGCTTACAATATCCATAGGTTTCAACCAAATTTCACGAAACTTACAGAACATTTGTCAACTTCCAAGAAAAACAATATACTTCAATTGAAAATTAATGCATTGAATATACGATGAGATATAAGCATTTGAAGAAACTAAGTTTTTACTGCGTAGGCGCGAAACATAGTAATAGTTTTCGTTAATGATTTTGTAGTGAATACTGTAGGGCAACTTCTATAAAAAAAACACTGGAATATCGTGAAAATTTACAAAGATATCTACGATATAGTGATCAGTTTTGCTCTGACTCTTTGAAAGTACCTGGATGAAAAGGGGGTTTCCACAAATTGACATTTTACAAATTCATCAGACACCTCTGTTCTAAAAATGAACTAGTCCAATTTTATGCAAATAATGATCAAAAGTCTCCGGACACCCCTGTACGTGGTGGATTCTACCAGTGGCGCCAAATTTCTAGCTCTCAGACAAGTATAAAAGAAGTCAGACGTGTTAACAAATTTAATTTCAAAGCCAGAAAAGTAAAATGGGAGGAAAACGCGGGCTAATTGAGTTTGAACGTGGTGAAGTGATCGTTTGTCATCGCTGTGGAAAATCTGTTCGTGAGATTTCTGTCATGTTACGAGTGGCCCGTTCCACCGTAAATGATGTTATCGTGAAGTGGAAACGTACACATGCACGACCTAGTCGACCATTCCGTCTAGTAGAAAGAGACTTCAGCTGAAGAGAGTTGTGAAAGCGAACTGCATGCAATCGGCGGAAATAGTTTGTTCGGAATTTCAGGAAGCCTCTGGATGCAACGTCAGCACAATGCCGGTTAGTCGGCAGCTGCGAAGTCTTGGTTTTCATGGGCGAGCAGCTGTATATAAACCTAGCATTATTGCAATCAATGTCAAGCTTCGCTCACAGTGGTGCAAAGCGTGCAAAAAATGGAGCCTTCAGCAATGGCGTTAAGTGTTATGGAGCGACGAATCACGGTACACTCTCTGGCAATCCGATGGTAGAGTCTGGGTGCGGAGAATGCCGGGTGAACTCCTTTTACGTGACTGTATTGTGCCGCAAGTTAAGTTTGGTGGTGGAAGCATAATGGTTCAGTGCTGTTTCTCATGGTTCGGACTTGGCCCTCTTATTCCTGTGAAGGGAACTCTGAAGACAGAAGGATATCTCGACATTTTGGACCATTCCATGCTGTCTGCATTGTGGCAACAATTTGGAGTGGGCCCATTCTTGTTTCAACAAGATTGTGCTCCTGCCCACAAAGCACGGGCGGTGCAGAGCTGGTTTGCTGACATGGATGTTGAGGAATTGGACTGGTCTACTCAGAGCCCAGACTTCAATCCCATAGAACACCTATGGGATGAATTCGAACGTCGACTGCGAGCTAGGTCAAAACACCCTATACCGGCGGCAGAGCTGGCTAGTATTCTTTTAAAAGAATGGCGTGTAATTCCTACTGAAACAATCCAAAAACTAGTGGTTAGACCCCCCTGATAGAGTGACAGCCGTCATTTCAGCAAAAGGTGGCCCCACTTCATACTAATTTGTGACTTTTCTGGAGGAAAAGCAAAACATACAGGTGACCGAATAGTTTTGATCAGATCGTGTATATGTATTTAGTATATTAGTTAATTGTATTTACTCTAGTTTAACTATCCTATGATTTGCTATTTAAAATATCAATTTGTGAAAACCCCCTTATCATGCATGTACTTTCAGAGAGTCAGAGAAAAACTGATCACTATATCGTCGATATCTTAGTGAATTTTCACGATATTTCAGTGAATTTTTTATAGAATTTATCTTACAGTATTCACTACAAAATCATAAAAAGAAAATTATTGCTATGTCTCGCGCCTGCGCAGTGAAAAATTAGTTTCTTCAAATGCTTATATCTCATCGTATATTCAATGCTTTAATTTTCAATTGAAGTATAATGTTTCTCTTGTGTGTGTGTGTGTGTGTGTGGACGGTGACAAATGTTCTGTAAGTTTCGTGAAATTTGATTGAAACCTATGGATATTGTAAGCACAATTTTCTTTTTTTTTTTTAAGAAACGTTTATATCGTTATGAATATACGTTTTTGTTTTACGAAAATGCTTATACGCATTGAACAAAGCTAGTTAACTATTTTGTGAAAGTTACAAATCATTTTCAGCTTTTTATGATACAAGGTGAACAAATATATTTTCCCCCTTTTTCAATATCTTGGTGGTCCCCTAAATGCACAAGTCACCTAAACTTTACTGGAAAATGTGCGTTCAAGCGTGTTCTTCACCTTGCCAAAGTTGCAGAACACTTCGCCAAGTATTTGTTTAGAAATTCGAAAAACATTCTAACATCCAAAATGTCCGGATACTTTTGATCATATAGTGTATATACACTCATTGCCATAAAAATTTGCGCACCAAGAAGTAATTATGGGATCGTAACAAAACTTGGCATGAAGGTAAGTGTCAAGAAAATATGCAAATGACTAGAAATACAGCGTGATTGCGCATTGCGTAATGCCACCAGTTCGTTCTCTCTGGAGCAAAAAAAAAAGTTAGTTAGTTAAGACTTTTTGCCCGTACTTAATCGGTTGCAGAGGGGCACTTTCTCCGGATACTTTTGATTGTATATATATATATATATATATATATATATATATATAAACACACCCACCCACACGCAGAAGCAGCATACAATACAAAATTAATAGTGTCGACCGGTTTCGTAGGCAATAAACAACTTTCTTTGTCGGAACATACAAGAAGCTTTGTCGGAACATACAAGTGAGAGCTAGAGCATCGTCTGATGTAAGAACAGCAAGTGTGATTGAAAGAGGGAAAGGGTTTGCAAATGGCGAGAGAAGAAGAAAGAGATGAAAATAGTAGGAGTTAGGAACAAGAGGTTGGACACAATGAATGAACGATAAAGTGAAGTACATTCCACTTTGATATTTTACCTTATCAGAGTTTTACGAGTTGTTTTTCTATAGAAACTTGACATCTGCGTTCTTTTTTTTTAATTTTCAAATTGACATTTTTTATTCAGGTTCTTTTTTTATTACCTCTTTTTCGACAATCCCAACACGATGCCAATGAACGAAAATATTAGTTCTCATTTACAGCAGGGAATTTAGTTTTAAAGATGGCGCTGTAAAAATTTATTTTCCAAGCGACTTAAAAAACATTAGAAAAAAAAAACATAGCATTAAAAATAAAAGTGCTCTTTCTGATGATATAAAGATCTGACAAAATATTTAACATAAATTAGTTAAAATTTACATTCGGTCTGAGATAATACACAAAATATTAATAAATTCTTGGAACCGAAAATATAAATCAGACTGTTTTAAATCGAGCTGTATTTTAAATTTTCCGGTCGACACTTGTATTTTGTGTTGTATGATGCTCTTAACGAATTTATTTTAGTTTTATTACTTTAGCCGTAGTTTGAGTTGTGCATGTAGATTTTTACTTTCTCGTACTATAAAATATAGCATCGAAAAAGTATTGTTTTCGCGAAAATTTTTGATTTCGAGATTTTGAAGCCAATAGATGTTTTAGGATGTCAGTCTGCTGGCTATCCGTTTGTCTGTCATCTGCCTGTGGCCGATTTCTTCTGAACACAATAGCTGCCATAAATATCAATGGATTTTCACGAAACTTTATATTCGACTTTGTTAACGAAAAGTCTAGAATTAGATAAAACTTTCCTTAAATTCGAGCGATGCTTTATGTTTTCTAACACAGGGCAGCATAGGGCAAAATTTCACATAACCATGCATAAAATGGATTATTTATGACTGAATGACCACGAAACTTAATAGTTTCAATAATTACAGTGAGAAATAGCTGCGATACACGTTTTGTGTTCGTGGCGTTATTGGTCCCCCTCGGGGACAGGCAAGTTATGCCCCCTGGGGGGTACATCATGAAACTTGGCATCAATCGAAAGATTCTAAACCCTTTAAAATGAAGAGCAACAAGCTATAATTGTGATAATTTGGTACAGCTATACAGGTTTTTCATTTTTTTCTGATAAAATTTGCAAAAAAAAAAACTGTTTAAAAATGGTTTCTGGTATGAGCAAGTCGACTTATATCACACTACAGTTAATTATATGTCCAGTTGTGTTTCAATTATCTACCTGAGGTAACATATTATAACCTTTTTTTTTCCATTTTTAGATTTACTGTGGTAAAATTTTATTCTGGCAAGTAAGATTAGACATTTTCTTTCTCATGACGTTTAATTATGGCCAAGGAAGGTAAAAAGAAGAAGGGAAAGAAAAAGAAGAAGAAATCTGAATTAGAGAAAGACGCCCCCAAAGTCCCGCCAAATCTTTTGAGTTTCAACTATATGATAACGGCTTACTACATGTCCCATAATTCTGCCGATTTTTTAAAAGAGAGAGGATTCCCGTGGACATATGAGGCACCGAAAGCATCGAAGAAGAAGAAGAAAACGAAGTAAAATAGTTTGCTGAAGACCTTTTTCCTTTTTCTGAAGAATTATTGAGAAATTTAGAACTACTTAAAGCACTCTAATATAATAGATATTACCAGGCATTACTTTATTAACATTTGCTATTAAATATTCAATGCATATGTATGTGTAAAATTATTACAGAAGTTACATTTAGGCTCACAGATGTAAAATATCAGTTACTACTGTATTAAAAGTTTGTCCATATATCTTTGTATGAAGGTAGTTGTCAGTTAAGAATTTCAATATTTTAATAAGTATTTCAAATTATCGTTTAATGCACAAAAGATTTTTACTTACTCATGCTATATATAGTATAGAGAAAGTATTATTTTCACGAAAATTTTCGAATTCAAGATATTGATGACACTATATGTTTTAGGACCTCCTGAATACGTTTTGACTATGTTTGGAATGATGTCGGTCTTTGTGTCTGTGGTCAATTTATTGTGTACACGATAGCGGCCATAATTATAAATGGATTTTCATGAAACTTTATATTCGGTTTTGTTATAAAAAAAATTAGAACTAGGTAGAATTTTTTAAAATGTCGAATGAAAACTTCGAAATGTATTCGAAATTTTATGTATTTTTAACATGACAGTATAAGAAAAAAAATTGACATAACAGGGTTTATTTATCGCTCAATGATCACGAGACCTAATAATTTCAATCATTGTTTTGAAAAATAGCCGCGATACAATGCTTTTGTTTGTGACATTATTAGATCCACCGCCCCCCCCCCCCGTGGCGGGCCAATTATCCCTCCGGGGATACATTGCCAAGTATGGTATAAATCGAAATATTTCTCCAAGCCCTTTATAGTGAAGGTTAACACGCTATAATTTTAATAATTTGGATCCACAATACCGATTGTTCAAAATTTTCCTTGTAAAATTTGGAAAAATAAGGGGATATCAAATGTTATTTATGAGCTTATAATTTCACACTGGACAACTAATTCGGTCCGTATGTCAATGCGTTCTAAATCCTGACCACCTAATGAGGGGAATAATTTTTTATACTTAACCCACCCCCCTCACCTTTATAGCGTTTGAAAAACTGTACAACGGTTCTACTGGAATTTATCCTTCCATAATGAAACTGTAACAATGTGTTTCACGTAATTGTTGCTGATGCATATATTCTTCACATTTCGTCAAATTGTGAATGTTATGATCGTCATTTTTTCGCACCTCAAAATTAATTTCTGAAAGGATAATTTACAGTTTTGCATTTAAAAAGACGTGACCGAAATCAAAATCGCAGGTGCTTAAATCGTTTCCTCAATCGTCTATCAATAGTGAAATTTGAATTCTAGCAAAAATCCCAATTCTGTTTTGTGAGCATGCAAAATTTTGTTTTAGTTGTGCTTTTCTCAATATCAGGGGTGTATTTAGGGGGAATGAAGGGGGGGAGATCGGGGTTCAGTGGCTGTTATTTTTTGTTATATTGTAAAGAATATTGCTGTACTAGACGGGGCTTGAACCGTATATCTTCTTACTAGCCAGTCGACGCTCTGCCAATTGAAATACTAGAAAGAAATTGTAAGCTCTCATTCGCAAAGTGCACCCAGCATTTTAACCGTCTAATGTCAGGTTGAAGTGCATATGGGCAATCTGACTGACCACCTCTTGATATTCTTTATCTCATGTTAACATTCGAGTGTTGAAGGGTCTAGCAGGATGTGTTCCATTAGACGTGAAGACGAGGTATGAGGTTCAGGTTTTTAATTCGTTCCATTTACAGAAGAAAATAAAGATTGAAGACAATATCACAAGATGCTAAAAGATAGAGAAACAATTAAAAGAATGGTACAGTCCATGGGACAGAAGGCCCATCAAAGGGGATTACGAGGTTTAAGATAAAAAGAGTCTTAGTATATATACTGATGGTTAAAGAACGAACGGTAGAGTTGGCTGCGCTTATGTTATATACAACAATAATGAAATAATTAAAGAAGTTGTTCTTCGCTTAAATGATACTACTGTTTACAATGCTGAGTTATTTGAGCTGTATCAAGCTGTTAAGTATGCCATCGACAACGATGTGAAAGAGGTAGATATCGTTATACCAATTCAAGATCTGTTCTACAAAGTCTTAAAAACAGAAATGATTACAAGGATTTGATCGAGGAGACAAGACAACTGGTATTAAAATCCAGTGGAAGTATTACACTACACTGGATTAAGGGACATGCGGGAACAACAGAACGAATGCTCTTGCAAAATCCTCAACACCCAAGACCAACATCGACTTCGAGTTCGAACACAGTCAAGAAAAGTCCCTTAGAGTCCTTAGACAGGTCAAGAAAATGACACAAAAAAGAATGCCGACTATGTGGCAAGACAGATGGTGCAGTAGTACTAAGGGAAGATCATTGTATGAACACATCCCTATTGTAAACGTCAAAAATAAATATGGGAACTTTTTCCAGAATGGATGTTTGACTCAACATGGGGTCTACTAAACTTACCCGGTAGACTTTCATGGGAAGAGTGATATTTGTAAAGATTATTGTAAGGAATTTGTTGGATATATGTATCATGCGATCTACGTTTGTAAATTGTAGACGAATGTAAGAAAGCAATTCTCTGCTATAAATTTTATGCAACTGAGTCTTATGAATTTGTTAAGACACTGCAAAGCCCGAGAATGGGTTATTCTTATTATTAATCATCTTTTATCTAAGGAGTTTGATTTGTGATTTGTTGTAATTGTATCTTTGTTACACTGTGAGCTTGTGCACATGTGTGGGATTTTGTATTTGTACCTTTGAAACTTTGCCTTGGTTTACTTCTTGCGTTGTGGCAGTTGGTTCATGTAACCTCTATCCAATGGGTAAAGTCTGTATTAGTTTTAATAAAGTTTTATCTTTCAGCGGAGGATGAAGCTCTATGATGGTTGCAGGGTTTCTTTTTGTCGTTTGGGTCGGCCCGGTTTGGTTTGCTGTGGTGATTGGACGGGTGGCGCCTCTTGTGGCCCTCGATGGTGATTTCGACCACTGATCGTGGGTTGGCGCATTTGCCGTGGCGAGCTATTGCAACGACTTATTTTCTGCTGTATACCTTTGGGTGGGCTGCTGTCTAGTTTGATTACCTCATGCTAACCTCCTCAGGTTATTTTATCTTTCAGGTTAGTTTACTGCGTGGTCGTTGGTTGGTCTCCGGATTTGAAATAGGCGCTGAATATTTCAGAGTATGAATCCATGTTTGTCGCACTAGGATCACTTTCAGAATCAGGTGCAATTTTTCTGTAGGCGATTTCCATGGACGCCAACGCCTGCAAAGTGGGATCGAACTGTTTGGGATAGGGTATGTCAAATACTTGTCTTTTTGGGAGGTTCTTCGTTTGGGATGGACGCTGTCCCACCCGTAAGCAAAAGGTTGAACGTATTTTTTTCGAAACTGAATTTTCAAAGGTTTTACATTTTTAAAATGCTCCATGCGTCTTAAGTTTTGTCTGAGATGCATGGAATTTGGCAAGAAGATACCTCTCATACTTTTTAATGAAACTGGGTATGCACTTTATAATTGGACTTTATTAAGGTAATTAAAAGTGAATAAGAACCATGCAGAAAAATATTTTTAAAAAATTAACTTTCTAAGGGATTTAAAAATGAATACCCAAATTTGTTCATAATGTGTTTATGAGTGATCATAACGTAAAATGAATCAAACATGTGAACAAATGGCCCGCAAGGAACACTTAAAAAAATTAAATTAAAAAAAATTCAAAATTATAACAAAAATGAAAAAAAAGTTAATGGTATTATATATAGTAATGTTAAGAGGAATATTTACACAAATTTTCACGTTTCTAAATCAATAAATAATTTTAAAAAATTTCAATGTCCACCGTCTCCTTAAAAGAATACATTTGAAAATTTTCAAAGAGTCATCTGCGGCAACGGCAACTCTTACCAGAAAAAAGGAAATGGCCGGATGCAAACTGATTGAATCAAACGGCAAAAAGAACTGTAACAGAACATAAACTTGATTTTCCCAAAAGATAAACACTCCTGATTAAGGATTTTTAAATAGGTTCCAGTGGTATGCTCTCGAAAATGACATTGAACTCAAAAACGCATAAAACAAAAGTGAAGTTTCCTTCTCTGGTGGTTTGCTTCCCGTTGAGGACAGATACATGCATAACGGAACCTCTGACATTTTTTTTTTCCTTTTCCAGGTGAATATGGAGTTTTTTTTATTGCAAACAAGCGTTTTTATTACTAAAAAGCGTTCTTATTGCTAAAAATTTACGCATCGCGACTTGAGGTAATGCAACATCGATGGCCGTGTAGGTATCGTTGACATATGGGATACTCGTTCAGTGGTCATAACGAATTCGATAAAAGATTCCAAACAGGTTTGATTGGATATCTGGTAAAAAATTGATCACGCAATCGCAAAAGACTAAAAAGTATGAAATAAAATATTGTAAAAAACATTTTTAAAATACACGGTTTTAATAAAATGCACTTAAAATTTAAAAAAAAAATAATTTCTAGCCATCACAACATTCTTGGTCATATGCGACTAAAAATAAAACAGTGAAGCGCCCATAAATGAATTGCATTTGGGAGGTTAACAGAATTTTAAGGAACAATAGAAATGACATATATAGACATAGATAAAACATGGATAGTTAAAAGACAGATTTTATAAATTGATACTTGCCCGTATATAGTTATATATCTCATTAAAATGGAAATGTAATTATAATTAAAAATTTGAATAATAAATTTAAATATATATATAAAATAAAATTCTAATTAGGATTTACAGGTAGTTTATATCTTGTGGCAACATGAAGCGAAGTTGAGGAAATCGTCTGATATTATTTGCTTGCAATTTAATATGAAGAAAATTTTTTAGACTTATTTATTCTCAGTTAACTTATGAATGCAGGTAACTTAATATATTTCTCATTTCAATTCCTTTTTAAATGTTTTTAATTATTTATTCTATTTTTGTCTTTAAAATACTAAACGGAATAAGATAAAATAAATTATGGAATATATATGCTTATT
The DNA here is from genome assembly GCA_951213105.1 of Amaurobius ferox. Taxonomy (NCBI): domain Eukaryota; kingdom Metazoa; phylum Arthropoda; class Arachnida; order Araneae; family Amaurobiidae; genus Amaurobius; species Amaurobius ferox. The sequence goes on along the minus strand of OX578139.1, from coordinate 77,588,114 downwards.
TTAATCTTTGCGTTATGTTTAGCCGGTAAAATTTCTTTAGGAAGAAAATGCAAAAGACACAATTTTAAGTTTATCACGAACAATTTTCATCGCGGCTATTTTTCACATCGCGGCTATTTTTCACAACAATGATTAAAACTATAAAGCATGTGGTTATTGAGCCATAAATAAACCCTTATGATTATGTCAAATTTTGTCCTATGCGGCCATGTTAAAAAAATATAAAGTTTCTAATAAATTTCGAAGTTTTCGCTCGAATTAAAAAAAACAACAACTATCTAATTCCAGATTTTTTGATAACAAAGCCGGATATAAAGTTTCGTAAAAATCCACTACTATTTGTGGCCTCTATAGTGTACACAGGAAATCGACCACAAATAGACAGACAGACGGACATCTCTCCAAAAATAGTCAAAATGTGTTCAGGAGATCTTAAAGCATATGTATCGGCATCAAAATTTCGAAATCTAAAATTTTCGTGAAAACAATACTTTCTCAATACCACGTATGAGAAAAGTAAAAATTCAAAATTATATTCATTGTTTTTTCATATGTAGAAAAAAAAAAAATCTGCGATGGCTTCAGTCTCCATAGAGCTATAATGGTTTCTTGAGGAATGAAACTCCAGTATGAAGCTCAATGACTTCATTCATTGTTTTCAGTCTCATTTGTTTCGTTTACAACATATAAAATGGGTCTAGGTTAACTGTCTAGTTAACTATAATAGGGGTGTTAACCATAATACGGGTCTAGGTTAACTAGTAAGATAACTGAAACAACTTAATATGTCAAGCGAGTCTTAAGTCTATACAAGCTTGACCAAGGGTAGTATATATTACAGGATGAACGTTTTAAGTCGATAAGCAAAATGTTTAATAATTTTATATTTCCCGGGTTTTTTTTATGTCTATGGAAAAATGTAAAACTAATTGATTGGGTATATTCGGACCATTGAAGTTCTTCGCTGTTATAACCACTATATATTTGAATAGTTCGATCCGAAATCCAATTATATATCCTTGTAGAGCTTTCAAAGGGTTACAATTATTCGCTAATTGTTTGTTCACAGTTTTAATTTTTAGATGTTTTTAAGATATAATCATTACGATCTTTTTTAAAAAAGGAAAATTTTCAATCTTATTCAACATTGTTGTTTGCTCGTCAGAAAAAGACGATTGCACAAAAGCTGTAAGCTCTTTTAAAAACAAATTATTTATCTAGAAACTGGATTTCATATTGAACAATTTTGTCCCTTATTGTTGAAATCCATATTTTACAGTTCAAAAGATATGTTAAGTAAACAGAAGTAGAGTGAAGATAATGTTTGCATAATACGGGTTTACTGTTTACTTTTGAAAAAAAAAAGTTTAAAATGTTAAAATATTGAAAATATTTTTATATATTCATAAATGATACCCTATTTTCAAAATATTAAGTATACATTGTTTAGATTTTTATCTATTAGGTTCGGCGATACAAGCCTTCAAAGTGTTTACATGTTTTGTAATGCTCCAACTATCAACTATGCTTTCGTATTCATATCAAAAAAGTATTTTAAATTGATATTTAAAATGAATTCTGTTGCTGTAGAAACCATCTACACTATACGAGCGCGTGAAGACAAAATTGAGCCAATTGCTGATCATAGTGCATTCATCAGCCAGTGCATTCATCAGCCTTGCCGAAGTACGGACTTTTGCGACTAAATATATTTCACTCATAAAGAAGTGTTTCTTTTGGCGGAAGTTCAATTGAAACATTTTCTCGCCAAAACGCCAAATTAACGCAGTTTGACTCCTATTTCCATGATTTACTGATGCAACTCAATATCACATTTTCGGCATGCATACAGTTTACGATTTTAAAATATATGTTTTGAAACTTGGAGCCTTTGGTGTTTTGTGCATCAAGTACGAGTAAATAATGCCTGAAAAGAAGAAGTTTTGGCTAGAAGTGAATGATCGCCCTCGACAATGGCGTTGTGAGGAAGGTAAGTCTTCAGGGTTACCTAAATTGCGATTTTATTTTAAAAGCACAGACTAAAAGTTTGATATATTGGTTAATAAAGTGTTATGTACATGAAACAGTGTTAAAAAATAAGTTATACAATTATGTAAAATAAAATATATACAGTAACATTGATGTTTACGTAAGCTCCCATAACGCAATTTTTGTCTTGCGTATCAAACAAATTCAGGGTATTGAAACAGCTACTCTTTTGTATTACAATTTCCATGTTCACTAAACTAACTTTCGCTTATCTCAAGGGTCGCAATTAGTATGCGGGGCATTACTATATAGTGTGTCGAGCAAAGTCATAGACCACGACAATACGTCGCGAAGTATTAGGATTGTGGCATATTTATTTTATGCAGATGTATATGGGATACTCCAATGGCGCTACACGGGGAATTCACACTTTAGGGATTCTAAAACCTCTTTTTCGGGGGTACGGGAGCTATTGCGCTTTATATTACAGATAGGGAAAAAAAAGCATTTGCATAATTGCAGAGAACTTCAAAATGAGTTCTAAGCAATTTTGCTCCAGATCAAAAGCTGTAACACAACTCTCTAAACAACGATTTTAAAATAGACAATTTTATCCATCTGCATGCAAATGTGTAAACGTAGAGCTATTAGAAAAGACGCAGAGATTTCTGAGCACACGTGTACAAGCATGCATGCAAGCCGCTAAATGTAAACATTTTGTATTTTGTGCATAATAAAGTCAATTTTATTCTGCTACATTGTCTAAATCTTATATTTTTTGGAAGGGGGGAGGGATGGGGGGTTAGATTGTATACACTGATTTTAAGGGTTCCTTTCCATCTTTTGCGGGGAGGGGGGGGGATGATAAAAATGCTTAGCGCTAAGTTTGCAACGCCCAACAACTTTGTAATTGAGGTTTTTCCACCCTATCTTTAACCTGAAATGAGATAGCCATGTATACTCTTAAAAATGAGGGTCATTCTCCCTGAAGTTGTTTCATCATGTACTGCTATTGGGGTTTCCTATACACCTGCATAAAATATAATAACCTTAGTACTTATTGAAATATTGGCCTAGTCGACGACTTTTCTTTACACCCTCTATATATGAATACGCCGGTCTGATAGTAATATTTATAAGAGCAAGTTTGTAAATAATGTATGCAAGGCCTGAAAGTTAGAAATTGCGTTTTATAAATAATTGTGCATTATAAATAAAATGTGTTGTATATAGAAACTCAAAGTGATCTGCTACATAAAGCATTTAAAAATACATGGTGAATCACCTGTATATCTAAATAATATTTACGATCCTAACTGTAGGGGTCTTTTCAAAAATTTGAAGTGCTGATTGCAACGACCGACATCCGTGGATCTGGTTTTCGCTTTTCACCTCGGAATATTATATAAATTCTCTGTCAGCAAGAGACTTGTGATTATTTTAGCCCATTCATAGTCAGAACCCGTTTTATGCGCGGATTCTGTGACTATGAAATTGACTATTGTAGCCTCTTGCAGTCTTGAGCTTAATGTTTTTTATATATGAAAGCGCCTGCATGGTATGACTGACTTCGTCGGTCGGCACCGCGGTTTTTATGAAATAGCGCATATAGCAAGTTTTCTCGTTGAAAGTGTATTTATCGACAATTCCGTGAAGAGTACTAAAAAAGCACGAATCTTGTCCACGGAGGTCAGTTTCTGCACTGGGAGCGTGATACCAATATTTCGAGAATATTTGTCACATTATTCTTTTCCTTATTTGTATCATATTAGAACATTTATGGATAAACAATGATTTCTATAGTATAGTTGTATGGGAAAATAAAATCACCTTTTATTTCCTTTGTATACCCTATACTTCATACAACAATGTCCCAATGTTTTTCTCCCTCTGCATCCCTGTACACATGATGCAAGTGCGTGTGCACAATTACGCTAATTACAAGGTTTCTAACTTCCTCTCGATGACTTTTTTGCTCGAACAATAAATTCTCCGCCATCAAACACTATTTATATCGCCTGCGAAAGGCTTCCGATTCGTTTCGAGCACTGTTGCAGCAGGCACCTTGACTTCTGACGGACCCTTCATTGTTAATTTGTCGACGAAGCCATTGTTTCCCGCCAAATGAAGGCAGCCGAGGAAAGGATTAAGGCCAAGATATAATCTGCGCCGATAGCGCCGCCATTCCAGATTTATCTTCAATTGTATTCAGGATGGCGAAAATTAGGCAATGAAATGAATTGCGCCGAAGTACTTTAGTTCCCTTTTAACCTTGCGGAAAGATGGCAATGAAATGTTGATCAGAAAAGTTGATAACTGCCATTTTAAGGAATTCCCAATTTCCAGATGAGCTCGATGTATCCAGAGCCCAACTTAAGTAACTGTTGGGGGGGGAAATTGAGGGGAGGGATCCTCCGTGTAAATGAGCATCCGTATACAGGCATGGGCGTATTAATGTGGGGGATACTAAAAGCACCCCCTGGAAAATTGTTAGAAATCAATAGAGAGAAAAAAAAAATCAGGAAAATGCTTTTTGGAGGTAGGACATTCAACTACACCTGTGTGTTTTCTCCCACGTATATATTAATAAAAACAATTTTAACTTATACCTAAATGGAAAACTTAGGATTATTGCAATTGGTATGTTTATGAATGTCCAGTGGCTTTGTCTTCAGGAAGGTTAAAATTCTGTTATGATAGGGGGAATATTTTGAAAGGTGATACACACTAATTTTTAAAAATTGGCGCATAAAAATTGTGCTATACACACTCATTTTTAAAATGTTATGCTCATACCATATATTCAAATTTATTTTGTAACAATACACATTTCAAGGTCGATAGTAAAATCTAAACTCTGATTGCAATTAATTTTAGCCCCACCCCCCTGGATAAAATTCTCCATACGCCCATGTACACAGGGTCTCCAAGGAAGTCTGTGGACACCTCAATGACTTGTAAGAAAAGTTCCATGAGTGAACCCTTTAGGTTTACAATAGTATAAAGTGACGATCGAGTAAAACTGATTGGAGAATTTAAAAAGTTAGGTTAGCGAACTAGGTACACGAAAAAAGTTGTAGTGTATTGCCTAATTAATGAGACTAATTAGACAATCGTAATAATTTACAGTAATAATTAGACTTTCCGAAATGGACGTAACTTTACATGGATGGCAAATATTTGTTATAAAGTCGTATTATCCGGGCCTGTAACACGATAACACCTGCAATGTTCGTCAGAATCTCATATTCTCTTTCGAGTTCAAATGTACCTTGTTGTGGATGAAAGACACTTTGAGCCGACTCTGTGGTCGAGCGGTTAAGGCAGGCGTTTCCGAATGATCGCTCGGTTGCCGAGTTGTGGGTTCGAGTCCCACCTGCGGGCATGGATGTTGTGATGTTGAGGTTGATCCAGTCTTCTGCCCTTGTGGAGCCTCGTCTCAAGTGAAGCTGCATACTACCTTTCGCCATCGACCAGGGGTCTTTGGCCTTGGTGTAAGGCTTTCCTACATCAAGGGAATTTGTAACAACAACAGACATTTTGAACATTCTTTACATTAGATTTCTGCGTATGCAAGTGTTGCTAATCTTAGCATTCGTGAATAGAACAGCCATTCGCCAGTAATCTTATTGTCTCAAATGAATGTCTTGCGTAACAATTTTAGTGTTGATTCCTACTCATTAGATAATGCTATACAACTTTTTAATTGACTTTTTTCGTCTATTTCGCTCTGTGGTCGAGTTCGTTATTCTAACTTTTAAAATTTTTCTCTAGGAGCGTTGAAATCACTATTCAATCGGACGTGGTTACTGTATTATAGATAGATCTAATGTGTACCTTTCTTTACAAAGTTATTGGGTTTCCTGAGGACTTTCTTCTTCTGGAGCATTTTGCGTGTTCCTCATACTCGGGAATCTGAGTAAAGTGCCCCCAAATGTCCTTTCATAAATCAGTCCCTGGATATATCGGATATGGTCCATTGCCAAAATATGTTTTGCATTATTGGATGACAAAATATTTTTCTAAATTTGGTTCCCATCACTCTTCTACAGAGTGAAATTTTATAAACACTTACAGAACTTCCTCGAAGAAAACAAATATATGTCATTAAGATGACTACAATTGTTTGAAGGGCGTTATAAGCTACCTTCTTTAGGCCAAAAGAACAGGTAGAACAGCATGTACCATTAATAACCGCTAAGAATGGCCTGCTCAGTTCGTTTTGAGCGGTTATAAGATATATAAGTGCGCGCGATTTCAAAGCATTCATATTAATTTGCTTTAAAAGCTCTGGAAAGTAAATATTTCGTTACATAACGACGTATAAAAGTTGACTAGTAAGGTATTAGTCCGTTTCAAAGGCAATTAGCCTTAAATTTGGCATAATTTGAGTTCCAATCATGGACGTTATTAAAAATATTATATATAGTTTTGAAGTGAAGCTTTTTTTTTTCTGCGATAGTGTAAGTTTGCTCAGGCGAGACGAAAAGTGAAACGCTTACTCTCCAAGCAAGAAGCCGAAAAGTGAATGGAGAAGGAAATGTTCATGCCAAAGAAGGAGAAAATGCTAAAGAAGGAGAAAAAGCTAAAGAAGGAGAAAATGCTAAAGAAGGAGAAAATGCTAAAGAAGGAGAAAATGCTAAAGAAGGATATAAAACTCCTATGGATGAAACGTTTGAAAATGCCATAATGCTATTGAGAATTATATCTAGGTGTCGCTAGTGTTAGTAAAGTAGCTGCTATTGTTTGTTGACACAGAAAGACGTGGCATTTAGTATATGTATTTCTGATTATTTTTAAATTAAGGGCTCCCTAATTATAACTATAATTAACCAATATTTTTTCATAGTTGTCGGATAGAGTATAGAATATATAGAGATAAAAAATAAATTGAAAGGTAAAATAATTTTGAAAGTGTAGGAATATTCTTTATTGTTTCAGTTCTACTTTAGATTGCGCTAATAATTTTTAAATGAAAATGAACAGTTTAAATAAACATTTTAGGCCTTTCGCCATAGAAATGCATGCAATACAGGACTACTTATCTTATACCAGCGCCACCTGAATGATTGTCTCAAACGATATTGACTTTTTCTTAATACGACGTTTTAACTTCTTATTTTTACCTCCATGGTTCCTACTTTCTCTACCTCGTATACGTAACGCACTTGCGCAGTGGGTACTTCTAGTGTAGGCTGAGAGTTTCCGCAGTATATACGTATACAGTGTATTTACGAAGCGTCGTTTCGTATTTGTTAACAAGTGTTTTTTGAAAATAATGAAATTCTGCGAGTTGTAATATGGTAAAACAAAATATCACTTCCATTCCACAGAAATTGGTGATCTTTGTGCGTTGACTGTAAAATGGACAAACGATTATCATAATCGTTATCTACTTGTCGTCGAACAAAGACGTTGACACGATCATTGAATTGATTCACGAATTCTTGCTACCGTACACTATTGAGGGTGCAATATTGTTAAGAAATCGAGACAAATTACCAATGATTCTCAGGGGTGATTTCAACATCAGTTTGGGCTCAGAAGCAGCACAATTACTCAGTGACGTCACTAAAGAGATATTGTGTGTGTGTGTGTGGGGGGGGGGGGGGGAGGTTGTTGTTGTTGAGAACCAGGCCGTCCGACTACCAGACACGCGTAAGGTAACAGTTTGGACTGCCGGAAAGAGAGTGTGTGTGTTCGGGGGGGGGGGGGGGCGTGAAAATCCGCCAATACACCCATTGAACTCAGTGAATTTCTCAGAAATGCAATATGGAGAAATGGAAAGCAAAATGGTTACTATGCCCATATCCCTCCCCCCCCTTTCCCGGCACACCCGGATACGATTCCCTCCGCTGCCATAACTGCCGCCGCATTCACACAGAGTACGATCCCGTTAAATATTTGGGTCTGTAAGTCCTTCCGAGAGGTTGATGGTAGGGGAAGGAGTGTACGATTCCTGTGGATGCCTACCCCACTGGGTTCCGGTTTAAATTGGGTGGCTCTTCCCAGTCGTCCAAACAGTTATCTTACACCTTTCTGGTAGGTCGGACGGTCTGGACTTCAACCCCCCGTCTCCAGTAAAAATATCTGGCGACGCTGCTGCAACCACTGATCACATATAAGAATAAATCTACTACCAGGACCGGCACTGCAATGGATGCAGTATTAGTTCCTATTTATACAATTTACTGTCTTATTTTCGCTATCATAAGCCAGCCATTACATTCTTAGAGTATGAATAGATGGAGACTGATGAATAAAGATTAAAATAAATTACTTTATGTTCACTTTATATAACATATTACCGTATCCTAATCTTAATGTCCTAAAATTTTTCGCATTAAGAAAAATGAACGGTTTTGATATATATTAAAAACGATCAATTTGAGAGTTTCACATACACATGTTTTTACTTTCTCATACGTAGTATTGAGAAAGTTGTTTTAAGACTTCCTGAACACCTTTTGACTATTTTTGGAGTGATGTCTGTCTGTCTGTATGTATGTCTGTGTGTCTGGTCGATTTCTTGTGTACACGATAGCGATCACAAATATCAATAAATTTTTACGAAACTTTATATTCGTCTTTGTTATTAAAAAATGTAGAACTATATATATATATATTTTTTAAATTCGAGCGAAAACTTCAATATTTATTTGAAAATTCATATTTTTTTTAACAGGGCAGCATAGGACAAAATTTAGCATAATCATGCATAAAAGGATTTATTTGTGGATCAATGAGTACGAGACTTCACATAGTTTCAATCATTGTTGCAAAAAATAGCCCCGATATAATATTTTTTTCATGGCGTCGTTAGCCCCTCTCGGGAGGCAAGTTCCTCCTCCCCCCGGGGGGTATATTGTCAAGTATGACATCAATCGAAAGATCTTTTTAAGCCTTTTAAAATGAAGGATTACACGCTATAATTGTAATCACTTGGGCCCATGGCACCGATTTTTCAGAATTTTCTTGTAAAATTTGAAAAAATAAAGCTACTAAAAATAAATTCTGGTATGAGATAGTCGAGTTGGGCCACACTTGAGTTAATTTTTTTCAAAGCGCAACGAGGTACTAGCGGAACATCCTCGCCATGAACTCCAATACGTTTCTATTGCTGACGTCGTTTCTCAGCGACTATTCCACTGATTTACGTGAAATTTTGAACATTTATAAATCAATTTGATGCCAATGTATGTTTTAGGACCTCTTGAATACGTTTTGACTATTTTTGGAACGATGTCTGCCTGCTTGTCTGTCTGTCTGGAGTCGATGATTTGTGCACACGATAGCTGTGACAAATATTAATAGATTTTCGTAAAACTTTATATTCGATTTTGCTAACGAAAAAATTATCTGGAACTAGATATAATTTTCTTAATTCGAGCGAAAACTTTATTTTTTTTAACATGGCAGCATAAGACAAAATTTGATATAATCATGTATAAAAGAGGTTATTTTATTGATCACGAAACTGAATAGTAAAAAATAGCTGTGATACAATTTTTGTGTGCATCACGTTATGAGCACTATTTTTTCAAGCCCTTTAAAATGAAGAGTAACATGTTATAATTGTGACCATTTCGAACAACGATACAGATTTTTCAAATTTCTTCTTCGGCCCAGACCGCCCAACCTACCCGAAGGTGTAAGGTATATAATTAGATGGCCGGGAAGTGTCATCCAATTAAGACCGGAACCAAGGGGGGGGGGTGGCAACCACAGGGACCATATCCTCTTTCTCCTACCACCAACCTCTGGGAAGGACTTACGCATCAACATATTTAATGTGACTGTACTCCACATTAACAAACACATGGTCAGTTTGGGCAGAGCCGAGAATCGAACTCCAGTCGTCCGTCTGCAATCCTCTCCCCGCGTGCTAACCGCTAGGCTGTCCCACCCCTCAAATTTTTTCTTGTAAAATTTGTTAAACAAAATAAATTAGAAGCTGTTTAAAAATTTGTTCCGGTATTGGAAATTCGAGTTGATTCACACTGCAGTTAAATTTGCTTCATCATTCTATCTTAACCAAGCACATGCCTCATATAAATTAAATACTTCTCCATAAGATAAAAATATTATCCATTTCAAATGTAATAAACATAATATATATTTGTTTCGAAACTTTTCCAGTATCCTAAGGTGTCCACCCAGTATGTGTGTGTTGGGGGGGGGGGGGGATCTTTCGTTAGTGCCGTCAATGGACAAGGCATTATTAATTGCCATTTTCTGAGATACAATTTTGGTCAATTTTCCAATTTTAAATAACGGATACTACAGATTCTGAAGTGAAACAGAAACATTTTTACGATGCGCATGGGACTGAATTTTATGAAAAATCTGAAAAAAAAAAAAAAATCTTAACATTTTAATGGATGCACCATTTAGAGGTTTCTCGAGTAGCGAAGTGTTTAAATTGAACGTCTACGACGAATTAAAATCGTTACACATTTAGCAGACACCGTGAAAAATAATTCCATCAGGTGCCAACCAGTAATGAAATGAAAATATTTTAATTTCAAATTGATCTGAAATTGAAAATAATCTCTGATTCTGAAATTTAAGGTGTCCAGAAGTGGGTCGTGTTCTAAGTTGCCCCACTCTCCTCAACCTTAAAATGCAAATACATTTATTTATAGACTTTTTTGAATTCTCGAATTATAGCGCTTCACACCAACAATATCGTAAAGCAAATTTAAATCTTCCGCAGATATACTTTGGTTGAAGTAATCGTCCATGAACCCCGTTGTACCCTCTTCAGGAATAGGGCACTATTGCACATCTTCTCCAGACGTCATCCGGTTCGAATTCGTAATTGGTTCCGATTCAACGCCCTTTCAGGGTTACTCCTATTTTTACCACTTTCTGCCCTTAATTCCCTAAATCTGCAATGACAACACCCTCGAAGCGTCCTTTTTTTCATTTAAATCTCCCTGACTACAAAAGTTTCGAACCTTTTTTCGTTCGACGCGCCGCTGTTTTCATTCCATCCTCTGGTTCGACAGCATTTTTAGGATGAATGATTTTAGAACTCCGTGAGTTCGAGAGTGAACAATGTTCGATTTAATCTCATAATAGTCCATTATACAAGCTTTTAGGTAATGTTTCGGATTATGCGATTATTCTGACAATGCCAAAATTTTACTCTAAACTTGACTAGAGTGCTAGTGTCGATGGAATATTTGCGTAATGGGAGAAAAAAAAATGTTAAAATCCGTTTGGACTTTCCAAAATGCTCTGCACATTTGACGTTTTTAAAGTTTGACCGAATCAATCTTTCTGGTTATAGCATTATCATAGAGCATTATGGCATTATCATATTCTGGTTATCATCATTCTTGTTATGGCATTTTCATATGGCATTATCATATATTAGAGCCCATTGGAATTACCGTTAAATATATAATTAAAAGTTTTTCAGAGAATTTATATGGAAGAGTTTATGTAATTTGTTTATGAGTTATCACGCAATACATGTAAAACACAAACTTTTTCATGGTTAAAAAATTTTGCTTTAAAATTCTTATGCAGATCTGTCTACAGAAATGAATTAGAACTTCCTGCTGGACAATCTCTCGCTAAAGCCAAGCTTTCTAATGCTGGAATTTCACCAAACGCGGCGAGCGCTAAGGCGAAATCAACTGGCCAATAGGAAAACACGGCGCATGAGAGAATTCTCAAGCCAAGTCAAGCAAAATGAAGGCAAAGGAGTACCTTGCACAAAGGGATTTTGTGCTTTCACCTCCTAGTCATAAGACATGCTAAAGAAAAAATAAGGAGAAAAATACAGGAAAGAGAGTAACAGAGAGAACGAAGGGAAGAAAGAGTTCATAAGGGAAGGATACTGTCGAGAAAGGGAAATTCAATCCCAGAGATACTCCGAAAGGGAGAAAAAGAAGTGGATTTGGCCAGATCCACAACCATAGTACAGTGTCTAGAAGGAAGTTCTAGACACTGTAACCATAGGAAGAAAAAAATGTGAAGGACATCAACCAGAGAAAAATACTGAGTATTCGGAAAAAAATCGATCTTTTCCCCGCGCTCTCTCTCTTCCAATTGGCTGGTTCATCTTGCGTTCGTCTCTTCAAGGCTTGTAGCGTTTGCCTGAAACTGGACGTTAGTGGTGTGAGCGGTATCTGTATAATAATTGTCTAACGTCTATTTGTCTTTCCAGACACTCTAGCACATTCCCAGTGACCTAGAAGGCTGAAGCATTGCACACTTATAGCACCAACCACGAATAGAACCTAACTGAGTCGGATTTGCAAATCCCCTGCCATAAGTGGGGAAAATGTTTTCGTTTTCGAAAAAGTCTTTTCAGACTCTAAAGGAACTTCTCTGGTGATTTAGAAAACTGTACCTTTGCACACTTATAGTGTCGACCACGGGACAGAACGCACCTGAACCGGATTTTCGATTTATTATTGATAGATTGGAGGATCGAAAAAATTTTTCCTGGCCGTAAAGAAGCCCCTCAGAGACCTAAGGCTAAAACTTTGCATATTTATAGTATTGATCACGGGGCAGAACCTAACTATGCCATATTTACAATAAAGGCTACATATTTCCATGATAAGCTCCATGGATTGTTAAACTAACCAAAACTTGTTAAAATAAAGTTGAAACTTAATTAAGAGTGTTAAGTTAAAATATTGGTTTACACTAAATTTAAATATTCTTTTTAAATTAGCGATATTATCATTTCTAAATGCTTATTCATTTATCAAAGAACCTTTGACGTGTGATTTGAAAGTAACACAATTGCATTTTCAGACCATTGTTGGAAAAGGTTGAGTCTGAAAGGTGCATTTACTATTTCAAATAGGAAAAGCAAAATTTTGGTAATTCGATTAAAAAAAAATCATACATACTGCTGTCTAAAATAGTTTGAAAATATACTTGCTTTGTTATGTCACAGCATAAATTAGTTGATTAAATCGACTGTTGTATCAACCGACTTTTTTTTTTTCGAAATCAACCGAAAATGTTTTTCTCAGAATTTATTTCTGAGAAAATTAGGAATAAATTATGAGAAATTATTATTAGGGAATAAATTATGAGAAAAACATTTTTCTTCTATACAGGTAAAGCGCACGGAAAAGAAAAAAATAATAATAATAATCACGCACAAAATTGAACCAAATTGATGGTGTAGGCAAATTCAAGTCGAAGCACTTATATACATATCATTATTACCCAAAATTGATATTATACAAAATTATCGAAAGGAAATGAGGGTGTAGGTAGATGAAGTAGTTTCGACAATTTTGCATAATATCAATTTTAGATAATGTCAAATTTATATAGTACTAGCAGCATACCCGTTCTTCGTACGGAGTATATAATATAAAGAAACTTATAATTCACAATCATGTGCAAATTATGTTAAAATATTAAATTTATTGCTCCTAAAGAGAAGTTTAAGAATATCTGTTTTCACTATGCAAAATTATCTTCAAGGGCAGATCTGAAGAAAAAAACATCCTGATCCCTTTTGAAAGCAAATATACAAAAATATGAAACTGAATCAATATATGCAAAATAAAAGCGCTAAAATTGTATGGGACACGTACTACTTATATACTTGAATATTAGAAGATATAACCTGTATTAGTAGATTTCATGTGTAAATTGAAATATCAATAAACTCGTAATTGATTCAAATATATGCCAGAATGAAAGCACTAAAATTATATGGGGGTATATATATATATATATATATAACCGTACTACTTATATTGTCAAAGATTAGAAAATATGCCTGTGTGTTAGCAGAAGATTACCCGTATTACAATATGAATCTCAAAAATCTTTGCCAAAATAAAACAGATGACGTAATAAATTGGAAATATCAATAATTCCCGTAATCTTTATACCAGAAGGTCGTAACTGGTTCCAATATATGCCAATATGTATATCAAAATATATGCAATATACCTGTACTACTTATATTCTCGTAGATTAGAAGATATACCAGTGCATTTGTAGAAGATTACTTGTACAACGTACTATGTATGAGTTTCAACAATTTTTGTCAAAATGAAACAATGACACATTAACTTGAAAATATCAATAATCCCTGAACGAACAGTCCCCAAAAATATCAATAATAATAATGTTTAAACCTGCAGACCGTAATTGATATTATCCAGTTAAAAATGTAATGTCAATGAAATTTATTTTATATATACATATCTTTATTATTCAAATCGGAAAAGATTTAATAAAAAAATTGTATACCGCATAAACACATTGGATTTGCATCCGTTGCCAAACGACATGATATCATTTGCTTCAAATGAATTGATGGAAGTTTTATCCTCTGAATAATTCTATTTCCAAGGAAGGTTTGACGACATTTTTGTCAATTTAGCAACAATGTAAAAAAAAACGCCAAATTTGTCGCCAAGTGGGACTGTAGTCCCACTTGTCAGTCCCATTTTGTGACAAATTGACGAAACATCATCCCAATACTATCCCCTAACAAAACACAATTAATTTTATTTATTAAGCTCAATTTTATCAATTCCGTGATATTTTTATGAATTTACAAACATTTTTATCAATTTTGTGACATTTAAAAAATTCGCTAAATGTGTTACTAAGTAGGATGGATGAACTGGCCGACAAATGCTAACTAAACATCGTTTCAGTACTCTCTTCTAAAAAAATCTGATGTGGGCAACACATGACTTTCCTTATATGATATAATGAATTTACTACATTTATAGTAAAACAAGAAAGATCAATCATGCAAAAGCATTGATTATGAAACACTTTCCAACTGAAATGCAATTTCATTTAAAAATTTTCTAAAAGGTGATACATTCAGTGGGATATCTTTTACATTATCACAGTACTACAGTAATTTATTATACTTAAATATTTAAAACTGTATCGAAATATAAATCATCTGATTCTCTATGCAAAATCACTGAATATTTCATTCATGTAACTTGTATTCCAGACTCCAGAGCTAAATAATTTTGTGTGAAAAAAATTCAGCAATTCTTATGTAACTCACCTTGCAATCGCTTGAGATATTTGCATTCTGCATAAGTTAAAATTAGGCTTCGTTGAAGAGATAATAAAAGTTTAGGGATCATTTAAAATCACAACAATTGTAATTGCATAGGCACGGAATTTAGATACACAGATACACAGATACAGTGTGTGTATGTGTGTGTGTGTGTGTGTGTGTGTGTGTGTGTGTGTGTATGTATGTATATATTCAAAATATTGGAATCGTGCCGAAGATCAGAACTCGAATTTTCGAAGGATCTACACGTTTTGGGACTTCTAGAACACGAAAAAACTATTTTTAGGAACACATCTGTGTGTGTAAGGGCGTATCTGTGTATGTTTCTATGTGCCTGTGAGGATATTACATCCACTGTAATTGAAAAACTAATGGACCGAATTTCATAAAATTTGGTAGGTATGTTTTTTGTGGGAAATCCTGATGTTCATTACATTATAGTACGATTCGTAATAAAAGAATCTGCCTTCTTTTCGAAATGGCCGGCAGAAATTGCCTCTATCCACTCTAGCTAAAAACTAATGGATAAAATTTAACAAAATTTGGTGCATAATATTTCAATAACCTACAAGTGATTTATATACCAAATTTAACAAAATTTGGTATATAAATCATTTGTAGGTTATTCTAGTACGATTCGGGAAAAAGTTACGGGCTATTTTTGCGAAATGGCCCGCAAAAATTGTTAAATATAAAAATAAAAGACTACGTGTGCTCAATTATATCAATTAAATTCCTATTTTATACGTGATTTTTAACAACAAAAAGAATAAGACTAACCCCATTACTCTAGGACTAGCCGTTCTTGAGATATTCTAGTTTTTTCGCGTTTTCGCTACGCCACCTTTGACAATAAGTCCAGCTATCAAATGAGAACCAAATTTAAGTTTAACGTGCAAATTCAATGTCATTTAAAATATTTATGGCTGTTATTTTGTGCAGATAAACTCAAATTATTATTGAAGAAATAAAAAGAATGTGAATATGAGTCTGCAGGGAAAGACATGTGCTGCCAACATCAGAATTTTTAACAATATTACAACAGTGATTTATAGAAGTGAACGGGGATTTCTTGCAGGCCATTTCGAAAAAAATGTATGATCTACATTTAAAGATCCACCAAATACTTGTAGAATAAAATGTTCAACAAATTTAAGCTGTGTACCAAATTTTAACTCTCTAGAACGTAGGAAAGTGAAGAGTTATATTAAAGAGTTATATTAAATTAAAAGTTATAATGAGAAGTTATATTAGAGAAGAGTTATATTAAATTAAAAAAAAAAATTGAAAAATTGTTATCTACCAAATTTATATTAAAATGCGAAGCCTCTCTCATATACAAAATGATTAAACTCTTGGAAAGATATTTATTATACACTATATCTCTTTTTTCTTTGGGGGGGATATTCCAAAAGTCAGAATTTAATTGAATTTGTATTTTTTCCTATATTAAATAATTTTTAATTAAAAAACTACTTAATATATTTTACTGAAAATTTTTTTATATATTTTATGGGATAATATGAATATTTCTTAAAAATTTCGAAGCAATTTGTGAATTTTAAATTTGCTTAAAAAATGTTTGAAAAATTAGGTCCCATAGGGTTCAATGTATTTCATTTTTTCAACTCGGATTCAATAAAAACTAATTGAGTGATATTATTTATTTATATTCCCATAGGTCCCACAGACTGTCTGAAAAACATACTAAAATTTCATTTTGATAAAGTCATTTTTACGGCAGTTATCGTGCTAACGGACAGACAGACAGAATGAACAAAGTCATAAACACTTTTCACCTATGTTGCAAAGTGTTAATAAATAGGTTTTTCTTATAGTAGATACTGATATTCTTTCCAAGATATTGAATTTTTGACAATTAGTTGTCATTTTCATTGATTTAGCGTCATTTTTATCCATTTGGCGGGATTTCCGTTAATTTGGCAACATTTCAAAAAGTTGCCAAGGTTGGTGACATTCCGCCAAATTCGTCGCCAAAATCTTGCCAAGCGTTATGGATGAAGAAATAAGTTATTCTTACAGCACATAAATGACTATTGGCGTTCAAATACAAGAGTATTACTCAATTTATCTTTTATCATGAATAGAACGAGCTAGATTCACGAGAATGATATCCAATTTATCACATGGTATTACATATGAAAAGTGAACATGTTTCTTAATAGGAAATATTTTATTTTTTATTTTATATCACTTTTTGATAATTTTTTTGAAAAATGTGCAATATCTCGAGAACGTTTCATGTTAGCGTTCTAAAATTTATGTCAATCGTTTTCTAATGAAAAATTACATAAGAAATGTCTATTTGCGTAAATTTATTAGCGGTTTTGATTTTTTGACGAAATTTTCAAAATTTCATTCGAAAATTTATGGGAGTTCTGAACATTCGATTGCGTATAAAAACAATAGGCTTCCAGTGTTTACGGATTGTGATTTTTGTATCAAATTTGGTTCGAATCGGTCCATTCGTTCGTCAGTTATCGTCTCCACAGACTCACTTCAAAAATGTTTGATTCTTGATCAGGTATGCTTGAAACGTGCTCTCTCGTCGAAAACTCGAATTCGAATTTTCGACCCCGTCACAATACTTTCCTTATACATTATGTATATAAGGAAAGTAAAAACAATTTAATTTCATTGATTTGCGTTGTTTTTATCAATTTGGCCACATTTCCGTCAATTTGGCAACGTTTAAGTAAAAATGCCAAGTTAGCGATATTTCGCGAAATTCGTAGCTCTGAATTTGCAGTTCTGAAGAATAAAACATCCTGATCCCGTTTGTATATACTAAATGAAAACACTAAAATTGTATTAGAAGATAATATACCCGTTTTACTCTTTTTCTGTTTCAATAATCGGCTAAATGATTTTATTGGGTAAACACAATATATGAGTTTATTAGCTAAACCCAATATATGAGCTTGAAAACTCTTTGCCAAAATAAATGAAAGTAATGTATGCAATTCACAATTAATATAATTAAAAGAAAAATCAAACCGTTCATTTATAAAATATATTTTTAGATCCATTTATTTATTATTCAAATAAAAAAATAATAATAAATATTAACAAACACATTTAATTTAATTACGCTGCTGAGTAACATGATAAAGGATAGAATCTTCCTCATAAAATGCGAAATTAAATAGCCATTTTGATTTCTTTATACTTTTTATTGTTGAGTAAATGCTCAACAAAACCATGGAGAGAGAAATAAACCATGGAGATAGATTTTCCATATAAATTCATGTTTTAAACAAGTCATGCTTTCAGATAATGACTAATTTACGCAAAAAATCTCCACCAAACTCAGAAATAAAGTTTTATTTCACTTTGATGTTTTAAACAAACGATTTTCATCCTTTCCGTTTGTATAAACCACGGAGTTGGAGAGTAGAACTCCTAGGAAAAAGTTCCTTTTTTCTTTAATATCTCGACAACCCCTGGTCTTAGAAACCAGAAACTTGGACAAAATTTATGGGGGGGGGGCTATTTCAAGCATACCCACAAAATTTCATTAAATTCGGTTTAGCCGTTCTTCCGTGATGATGAGATAAAGGAGAGTTTCGTTTTTTACTAATATCTCGAGAACCACTGGTCGTAAAAACTAAACTCAAATCATAGACTAAATTTTAAGTTGGGCTATTTCCAGGCCACCCACAAAAAATTTCATTAAATTCGGCTCAGCCGTTCTTCCGTGATGATGGGACAAACAGACAGACAGGCAGACAGACAGATAGATGGATTTTCAATTTTATTTGTATAGATCATTTTGAACTAAATCTGCCTACACCTACACCATCAATTTGGTTCAATTTTGTGTGCAATTAATATCTATTTTTTACTTTTCCGCTGTTGTGTAGAGGAGGACATTAATTTTTTTTTTTTTCATAATTTATTTGTTCTTTTTAGTTTTCATTTTTTTTTTTTTTTTTTTTTTTTTGCATGATATACGTTTAAACTTATGTAGTATTCTACATGGAATGGATCAATCCGTTAGAAGCAAGAGAACATTCATGTGAAGATCCTGAACCGTGTTTCCTACAACAAAAATGTATGAAAAGGGAACAATATAGTCATGACGTACGTAAATGACGTAATGATGTAACGTAATGATGTGAAAATCGAATGGATAAAAATGTCGGACGAGATGAAACTGCGTGTCGAGTTTTGACTCTCTGCATGTTCTGAGAGCCGTGAACGAGTCCGTTAAAGATGACGTACGTAAATTATGTAAAGATGCAGAGTAATGACGTGTAAATTTTATAGATTAACATCTTCCGCGAGATAAAAATGTCAGTCGAACTTTAGTTCTGTACGTGTTCTGGGAGCCTAGAACGAGCTCGTCAAAGATGACGTGAAAACTTGATCGACGAAAATGTTCCGCAGCTAGTTGAAACTATGTGCCTAGTTTCAGCTCCTCACGGACTCTGAGAGCCGAGAACGAGCTGGTAAAAAATGACGTGCGTAAATGACATAACGATGTAACGTAATAACATGAAAATTTGATACACGAAAATGTTCTGCCAATTGCAACTGTATACAGAGTTTTAGCTGTCTACTTGTTCTGGGAACCGAGAAAGGAGCTGACAAAGACAGTTTACGTTTAGTTTAGAGGTGTTGAGAGAAAATAAAACTCCTCTTTTGGAAAAAATAAAGCAAAATAATCGAAGGTAGAGAACTGAGAAATGTCCGTCACTACAATTCTACAGGGAAATGTTTGACAGAAAATTTCCCAACTTTATGCAGTGATCACTTTCTCATTTATCCTTATACTAAAAAAGCTTTAGAAACCCGCTGATAAATTTAATCAATTGCCTAAACGTTTACTAACAAAGGACTTGTATTTTAAAAATTATTCAAATTTTGAATATTTTGAGTACTTTTGCATTCCTCTTGGAGTTCCAATTTAACAAGTTGAATGGTATTACACATAGAACTATAACTTCCCGGCCGTCCAAATAGTTGCTCTTAGTCCTCTGGACGAGTCGGACGGTCTGGGTCTTCTACATAGAACTATAAGGGGCGCGGTAGCCCATTGGTTAACGCGCTGGAGTTGCACTCGGTTGGCCCGGGTTCGATTCCAGCCACTGCCAAAACTGCCGCCGTGTTCATGCGGAGTACGATCACGTTAAACATGTGGGTCCGAAAGTCCTTCCGAGAGGTTGGTGGTAGGGGAAGGAGGGTACGGTCCCTGTGGATGCCTCCACCACTGGGTTCCGGTCTAAATTGGGTGGCACTTCCCGACCGTCCAAACAGTTACCTTACACCTTTCTGGTAGGTCGGACGGTCTGGGTTTCAACAACAACAACATAGAACTATAAGGAGGGTACGGTCCCTGTGGATGCCTCCCCCGCTGGGTTCCGGTCTAAATTGGGTGGCACTTCCCGGCCGTCCAAACAGTTACCTTACACCTTTCTGGTAGGTCGGACGGTCTGGGTCTCAACAACAACATTGAACTATAACATAGTTTTAGAACACATTGCAATCTTTTTATTTGTGGCAATCGTTGTTTCAAAACCAGTTAAGAAAATGAATAATAATATATTAAAGGTAATTTTAGATCGTATAATAATATGTTTTATTACAAAAAGACTTTTTAATATTTTTGGATCGATCCAAGATATTATTTAGAATTTCTTATGGAATCTGGGGGTATCTATCTCATCATTATAAATTATTCGTATGAGCATTTGGTTATTTCATTGACATCATCACCAATGTTCCATAAGATTTTATACGAAATAATGCAACCAGACAAATCAACTCGCAGCAGACGAAAGCTTTTAAATTTGTAATGCTTATATCTCAAAACTAAAAGAGCTAACTTTAAACAATAAAGAAGAATTTGTAGCTCTTTGAAAGCCCTACAAGCATACATAATTGGATTGAGCTCTTTTTCTTTCGGGAAAAAAAACCCTTTAAAAAGTATCTGCCCGAACGAGTTTTCTTTTCATTTTTCATACTTTCACTCGAAATATCTTTGAAGCCATACAAGATAGATCTGAATAGAAAGCGACAAAAATATGTATGTAAAGGGAAGTGCCACGAAATTGTTACGAATACCTAACAGAGAACCCTTACTATAGGGTCCGGGCTTGGGGACACATTCAGTAATTTTTGCGAGGAATCTGGCAAATATCGCCAACTTGGCAACTCTTGGCGAGTACTGGGACGATCGCAAATTTTGAGATTGGCAAAAGTCTTACACCTTGACTTCATCATTAGACAGGTACACAAGCAAGTACCAGGACTCCTGAATGACTGGTTGAACAGGTGTCTCTCACTTGAATATTTCCCAGAATGCTTTCGGATAGGCGAAGTTATCTTTTTCAAAAACAAGGGAAAGATGCTAAAGTTCCGAGGGCTTACAGGCCCATCTGTTTTCCACTTTTCACTAATAGTAGTTTCATTAGGTATTAATTCCAAATTATCCGGATAGAATTCTATATCTATGACATAATTATCAGTAAATACTAAACAAATTAGATCATCTACATATCTGTAAATTTAAAAATCTGTAGAAGTAAAGAATTTTTCATAATGAAATAGGTATAAATTAGATAACATACTGCTACTACAGCCACCTTGTGGAACACCGGAGACTTGTAAGTATAATTTATCACCTTGAAAAATGTAATTATTGAATAGAACAAAATGGAGAAGTGTAGGAAAATTGGTAAATTTAGGTAGGTGAGAATGATTAGTAATATAGGCATTATATAAAGCTAAAATAACATTTTAACGATCAGTGATCTTAATATTATTAAATAGATCTTTAAAATCAAAAGTTTGAAATCCTATTATTTTACCTAGTGATATTAATTTATTTTTTAATTCTTTACTATTATTTAGAATAATGTAGTTATCACTAGAATCACGTAAATTACAATTTAGTATATTTAAATAATTTAGTAATAATTTACTAGCAATAGTAGAGTATGAATTATGACCACTAGTTACAGTTCTAAATTTAATAGGATTTTTATGAAATTTAGGAATAAGAACAATATATGGAAATTTCAAAAATTTATTATTAATATCTAAATCACTATACATATTGATAATTTTCAATTTGATACTATTAACAGACTGTGAATCAAGTTTAAATAGACTATTATTTTTTAAATAATCTAACAGATATTGTATATAGAATTTTTTACAGATAATATCATAATTATTAGAGGTTTTATCAACATAAGTAATAACAAAAGATTTATGTAAATCATTTATAGAGTGTTTTATATTATCCATATTATATATAGATCTAGATAAATTGATACTCCAAATGGCAGTTTTAATAGACTTTAAAATAGTAAATTTCCTCATATTAAATGCCTCTAAAGGCTGAGAATATTTTTTTTTAGAAGCTAATACATAAATATATTTATCAAGGTTAAGATTTATTGATTTTAAGACATTATTAGAATTATTACAAGAAGGTAACCTGAATTTTGTACCAAATGACATTAAGGTTCTTAAAGATTTATCTTTAACTATGGCTAAGTCTCCAGTAACTATATGCCCCAAGTGTGGATTTATAAAATTAGCATAATTATTAACTCTACAAATACATTCCCCATCCAAATTTGTTGAGGAATCTTTATCGACTGATAGAGATTGGGGAACTTCATCGTAATTAAAAATTGTTCTACTAATAGACTTGTATTTAAAAGTCTTATTAACATCCAAATTCTTAACAGGCAATAAATAATGAAACCGATTAAATAAATTCCTAAAATTGATAGAATTATAAATGGGATGCTTAAAAGATATTACACAATAAGAATTAGAACAATTATTATTATGAAAATGATCAAGTTTTATTTTTAAATATTTTGATCTAGTAATGAGCAAATCATAGAAAATATAATTAAAATCATCATTAGTTAGATTTAATTTTGAGAAAATAGCATAAACTGTATTTAATTGTTTTTTCTTAACCGAAAATACCCATGATTTTATAAATTTCCATTGAAATGAGTTGTTAAAATGTTGATGCATACTTTTAATCTGAACTTTAAAGTCATAGTGAGGGGAGCTTCCTTTACCGCGTTTAAATCTTTTGAATTTAGTCGAATTTCTATTATGTAAATGAGGATTCAAAAAAAGGTGATTAAAAATGGAATATTTATTATCTACAAAATTATTTTTTACAATATTACCATTAAGATATAATTGATTTAATCCATATAGAAAAAGAGTACAATTTGATTTAATATAGAAGCTTTCAAAAAACATTCTATCAGCTGTATTAGTTTTTATATCCAAAATATGTATAGCAAT